>JAAAKL020004099.1:0-21657 GCA_010016065.2 Carybdea cf. marsupialis auct. non (Linnaeus, 1758) | reverse complement strand
TTAGGAGGAGATAAATACCTCGCTCTTTATGCTAAAGTATTTTTAGTAATTTCAACTATTTATTCTACGGCCTTTCTAATTCAGGGGTCATTCTTAAAGAATTGGGACAAAACTTACGATTTAGCGCAAAAAGCGAGGTATTAACGAGGGTACAAACCCCCTCATATACAAAATAAAAATTTAAGAATATAAAAGTTTGTTACGTAAGCTAATTCTTAATTTACGTATATTTTTTACTAATAAAAACATTCGTTAGAAATTAAAATTTATAGTTGCCTTTTTATGTAACCGAAAAATTGCAGGGCAACTAGGCTTTCCCCACCCTTATTTCTCAAAATCGTCTGATCAAAACTAAGAGAAAGTCATTTAGCCAAAAAGGGAATTAATATGCAAATTTCATTTTAATAAGTTATGTGTGGAGAGCCAAAATTAAACATGCATTAATTCAAAAACGTTCAGGAATATGTTTAGTATCAAGCTGCTTTTGATTCTGTGTCTTACTATAACAATTCCATTAAGTATGCAAAATTATACATATAAATTTAGCCCTATTTTAGGCATCGTGGAAGTTTATTTGGTATTATCATGGTTTAATGTATATAAAAATATGTGATATACTCCATTAAACCCATGTCGGTAACTAGCTAAGACCCGGAGGAAGATTTTGCAAAGGAGGGTATTCATAGAAATACTTTGATCGGAAATCTTACGTGGCTAACTCAATGAGTTATGGTAAACGTATTTATAAAGTAACAGTTTAGTTATTGACGTTTGAAGTGATACTGTAGAAGTGGTTTTCGCTTGACTAATTCATTGCATTTTTTGACGAAGCAATATATGACCTTGTAAGTCATTTATTTGATAAATATTCTACACTTTAAACTCTTGGTAAAGTAAAGAAGCGACAAAAGTTTCCTTTGATTTAAATTTAATTTGGTCATATACACTTTCTGTATTGTAACTCAGTTGTATACTTGTAAGAATGGACAGGGGTGAGGAACTTGGAGACCTGCAGTACCCTGTCCTTCTCGATAATTCAATTTTATTCATTCTCACCTTTGCTTTTTATGGGGTTTTTGTTATAACAGTTTAATTAGTTATTGATATGTACAATACAGCATGTCTCTTGAACTTAAATTCCATTGTATCCCACCCTACTACGCTACACGATCTCATTCCCCTCAATATGTATCCCCTTTCCACGGTTCTTTATTATCTGACTATATTGTTATTTGAAGAGTGTATTCTAGGCCAGCTGCTTCTTTTTTTGGTGGCATACACGATTGCGAGCCTAGCCTATTGCCCAGTCAGAATGAGCAATGTCCTGGGGAGAGAGCACATTTACAAGGGTAGTCTCCCCTTGCCTTCCCCAATGATTATCCCCGATTTCTATAACTGGGGATAATCATTGTAATGAACAATATCAGCGAAAGAGCATTGTATAGGTAACTTACGGGTGCAATTTATGGCACATTTTACGCTTTTAAAATACGCCTTAGAGATATTTCATCTTCTGAAAGTTGCCTACCACTTTTATTCTTAATTTGAAGGTTGTAGCAATCCCATCATATTTGGTGAACAAGCAAATTTTCGACAGCAGAATGATTACATTGTTTATTATGGCCCTGTGACTAGACATTACCATTTGGGTGACAGCTTTGAATTAACTGGCGTCTATGTAAAAAACATCGGCAATGGAAACTATGAAAACTGCACGAAAGGGAGGATGTCTATCATGACCTCAAGGTCAAGTTATGAGATGAAAAGCAGACAGGTATTACAATATAGGTATATATATATATATATATATATATATATATAGGTATGATAGTACTACAATAGGAGTAAACTGTTTTATGTGTTCAGATGCAAAACTGTTCATTGCGAGAACATATATGTACACTGAAACAGAGTATATCTTAGCTTTAACCCTAGGATGCGCACAAGTTTTGACTTCCAAAATCGCACGAAATGGGTCCCCGAGGACCCAAGTCAGAAGCAAGATATAAACTTTAACATAATGACAAATCTTTGAGAACGTTTTGCTTCTGAAGTTTCTGAGTTTGCGTTGAATATCTAACGCTGCTAAAGGCACTAATATATTCCAAAAAGTATGTCAGGGTAGGGTAACATCAAAGACATGTAAAAGAGAGACATCGCCTGTCATAAACATCTTTCTTGGGACATTTCTTTTGTCGAACGTTTTTACAACCAATAAGAAACTACAATTGAACCTAAAGTTGAGTGAGGATTCTAGTTTACCAACAATTACAGTTATCATTTTAAAAATGTTCTGTCCTTGATGAGTGTGAAGCACAAATACATTTATTGAATTTTTGGCAAGACCGTGATTGATGATTTCCTGTCCCGGTGCACCATAATGCATTGGTAGCATCTTTTTACTTTCAACAATGCTGTCGTTGTTTTCAGGCATAGATCCTTTCCTTTGCACTCCACAAGCAACCATTTTGGATCGTTGCCGAAAGTTCTCTGAATAACTGAGCTCGGGACGTTAGCATTGGCTTGATCAGCTTAAGTTACAAGTCTTTCAAAAAGATCCTTCTTTCGTAGGTTACGTTAGAAACCTTGTCTGGATTTTGCATTCCAAGCAAAATGATTCCTTTTGTAGAAGTCAGGTTTAGCAAATTCATTTAGTAGGCATATGGGCATCGTGTGGTCTGCTTTTGTCCTGAATAAGAATGACAAAGTTGGTCAGCAGTGTCCACTGCTCCTTTTGTAGAAGTTTAAACCAGCAGAATTGTTGGTTTGTTCGAGTTTTCATCAACTTTTGTGTCATGGTGCATAGTTGATAGCAGCTTAACAGCCTTATTTCTTTTGGAACGAAAGATACGAGAGTTTTGTTTTATCAAACCAAAACGAAGAGGATCCAACTGCTCTTAGTTTGGGAATTGAAAACTCACTTTGCAAGTCTTTTTTGTTTTTTCTTACAGTTCCAACAACAGCCAGTCTTTTCACATATATATCCTTTGCTTGAGTGAAGTCTTAAAAAAGTGATTAAATGTAATATTTCTGCCACTTCGATAAAATCATTCACTTAATTTATTGACAGTTTGGACTGACAGACAGCTGCTGGCCCCGCCTTGTGTGCGAGTATTTTTCCCTACCATTCCAGTGTAAGCAATTCCATCACAAATGAAACTCGTTGTGCAATCAACAATCCAAAATAGCTCTTACCCATATTTATCGGGTTTTTATAGTTAGTACTGTCTAGAAGATCTATTCCTCAAAATGGTATCAATTGCTCATTTATAAATAACATTACATATGGTTCGTATGTAAGTTTACATCGCTGAACAAAATTGTCCAAAATGCTTCTGAAGGAGGCAAACTTGTCCCTACTCTCCAATTTTTAATTTCGAACTTCCTTATTGTCAAACCATAATCGGTGTCTTATCATTTCAAAGCGCTTCATAGACATAGTTGCCTTGAAAATTGGACGACCGAGAGGCCCATCTTTCCACATCTGACGTACATTTTCATGGTTTCGTTTGAAGACACCTGCAAGAAAAAGGAGTCCATCATTGCGACATCCTCCCAATCTTTACAATTGTGAGTCGTCATAGCTTTCATTCTCCAAATCGCTTTTGTTTGACTCATCCAAAGGCAGTTGAAGTCTTTCAGCAGCCTCTGATTCCGAAGATCTTTTTATCCCTACTGATAACTGAGGAATTTTGAAGTTTTGCAAACATGTAATACAGCTTATCTCTCACAAATTTCTAAATGAAAATTGAATGTTAGGGCAAGTTATTGGAATAATGGCAAAAGTATTCCATTGTTTCAAAATGAAATGGGTAAAATGGATCCCAAGGGACCCATGACCACAAACCATATTTATTCAATAAACAACAAATAAGTGTTTATGAAAAGCAGTGTGACTCAATATCTGTAAAAGCATACAATTTGTGAAGAATGCAAGAAATAAATTTTCACATAAGGTCGTTTTCTTGAAACTGTAGATAAAAGCGTAAGTTTTGGGTCCCCGAGGACCCATTGTGTGCATTCTAGGGTGAACACTCTTAGGGCTAGCCCTTTCAGAATTTACATTGTCTGACGAGAGGCAAATGTGGGTAGTGACTATTAACATCTTATTTAGACTACAAATTCTGAGTTGGTTTACATAAGCAATGTCGATTTCCAGTCTTTTTTTTTTCGAGAAACAACTTGATAAATGTCTATAAATACTGAAAAGCAGCTGAAATTAAGCATTATGTTCAGTGATGGTATAAACTTTGAGCATATGTGGCAGTCCCATTCTCTCCCTAATGTAGTTACCTCTTCACTTCTCTATGTTACGAATAGGGCTAATGGGTAGGGTACTAGTATCTACTCTCACAAAGGGATTCTAGGAAAGTACATCTTGGCAAGAAAATTGCTATAATAGTATAACTTGGCAATTCTAGGTTAGTATGAACCCTAAAGTTTTAGCATTTTACTACGACCCATTGACAAGTCGCCAACTTTATAATGCTCCAGATGTGACAACAATGGCACCACTTTGGGAAAAGAGCAAAGGCAAATGTATATGACAGGAAAGAATGAGAACGTAGAAATTAGTAAACATCAAAGTTATAAGATCTTAAGCAAAGTGGTGCTATGCTGTGTTGATATTCTGGCTGACTTATTTTAAAAGGTGACGGTAGATAACCATTTCAACACTTCTTTTATTATCTCCATGTTGTTCAATGGCCTAGCACAATTATGTTTTAAAAAGGCATGTAATGCCTATGTAATAATATGCGATGACTATATAACAACTTCTACTACTTCTTCTTCCTTTTAGATCAATCTGAAGTCAATGTTGTCATTTAAACCTCCCGTCACCTCAGTATTTTTCAAGATGACTTTTCCTACCTGTTTACCAGGCTATGAGCTCGGGATACAAGTGTTTGGATGTAAAGGTAGGAATTAAGCATAAGCCATCACTTCTCAATCAACAGTTTTCAATCTTTGCAAAAATACATTTTTGGTGGACTTTGATAGACAAGTGCTGGTTTATAATTATTATTTTTAATAACTGTGAGGGGAAAATTTCTATTCTTACTTAATTTGATACTTTGCCAAGTTTAGCCAAGCTATTTGAGATCTGAAGAGGAATTTTGCACGTCAATGGACTTGCCCCTGCCCTAATTCACTTCGAGTTGCGTTAGAAATACATGAAATACTGTAAACTGTAAGCTTTCTAAACAATGGAACACATTTTTTTTATATATTCTTATTTCGAGTCAAGTACTGATGATGACACGCATATTGAGACGATTATGGGCTGATTAAAGTGAGCCAGTTAATTATTAAATTAATTTATTTCTAGTTTCAAATTGTCACTTGGCATCTTATGACATGCAGCTTTGACATAAAAGCTGCTTACCTAGTTATCTCTGAATGAATTTCATATTATTAACACAGCAATAAAATAATGATCCTTTCATCAATTTTAGCTTCGTTTTATAACCTCGGGCCAGGAGAATTTAATAAGTCGTCCACTACAGTAACGCTGCCATCTATGCTGAGTTATTTAAATAGAGGACTTACAATAAGAATATTGAATATATTTTACCACTGGGAAGGATGGGCACCAGCTTGTCCCCAAGACAACACCATCTACGTTGATTTTGGAAAGATCGTAAGAATAAAGAACATAGTAGCAGACAGAGCTTCATCATTTATGGTAGGAATTTTTTTTTCTATTTTGTTTTTTATATATAATTAGCTCAAAGAAATTTTCTAAAGCAAAAAGAGGTAAATGTCAACGATAGAAAGATTTCTGACGCTCCATTGTCACCTTGACGTCATTTTCAGGAAAGAATAAATTGAACTACTTTTTTCTTTGTCTTTTACAACCGACATAGATGAAAATAATTTGAGATCATTCACTACAGATTAAAGTAAAAAATATACAATATGACGTCATGATGTACATTATCACGTCATTGTAATGTAACTTAACAAGGTAAAGTTCAAAATGAGCTTGAATTTTCAGTTTTGAAAGGGAAGTTTGTGTAAAACTAACCCATAGTTTCTGGATTTGCTGATACAGGAAAACTGGAGCCGGCGTGCACACAAAACAACTAACGTTGGGACGACCTTTTTCCCTCACCTGTTGCTCATCTCTGGAGGACTTAAAGAAAAGAATAGGTAGAGTTGATGATATTGAAGAAGGTCGTGCTAAGGATTTGAAAAGAGTGGTGCAAAGGTTGCTTTGACATTACTGTTGCCTAATCTACGACAAATAACTTCAACAACAACGAAAGATCTTTTCCGGACATCTTAAAAACTAGCAGAAGTACTATGCGGTACACGGGAATCTCTGCTGAGTTCTTTGTTTATCAGAGAATGATTATGGATGCTTACCTTTACCCTCTGACCCACCCTTCTATAACTTAAATGTAGAGCAGTCTCAAACTACAAAAGCCATTTCTCTTCAGACGTCGAGCTGTCTCAAAACTGCAAAGCCTTCTGCAGACGTAAATCATTCTTGAAACTGCAAAGCCTTCTCTATTAAGACGTTGAGCAGTCTCAAAACTGTGAGGCCTGTCTACTGACCTTTATCCTCTGACCCACCCGCACATAAGTGGACATCCTTCCTCTTTCATAGGAGCCGTAAGTTGTCTCTCTTTGAGCGTAGAGTAGTCCTAGAACTGCAATTTCTTCTGTCTTCTGATGCAGATCAGACCCAAAACTGCAAAGCCTTCATCAGACGTAGAGCAATCTTTAAAGTACAAAGCCTTCTGTCTTCTGTCATTGAGCAGTCTCAAAACTGCAAAGTGAAAAGTACCTGGCGCTGCCCGGGAAGCTTAGGCCTGCAAATATCTGCATGTGTAGGAATGCTGCGGTGACAAAAGGCAACATAAAGGAATTGCTCCACCCTTTCTCTTGCAGACTTTCAATGAACTTGAAAGTCATTAATGAGATAGGGATAGTAGTTATGCTTCAATTCTTGTCAATGGACACCAGCTTGGAATACGCTCATAAGACGTTTCTAGTGCGATTTGCACAAAAGAGATAAGTGTACATTGCAACGTACAGATTACACCTGGAATACGACCATAAGACACATCCGGAAAGTCTGGGCATGCACTTTTTACCCACTTTTGGCCTCCAGCCTTCTCTCCGGCCGGCTTCTGAGGCTGTAAACTCGCTAATAACCAGCCTCTGGCCCAGGAGAGTGTCCATACAAGTGTTTCATAATGATAGGCCGTTGTTTTGTGTCAGTTGTATTGTTTGATTGATTTTTTCCGTCTGATTGATGTTATGAATTGTAAATAGAATGATTTTGAACTGGGATCAAAAGGACGGATGGAAATTGCTGAAGGATCAAATTTGCTTGCTTAATTGCTTACAACTGAACCTCAAAAATAACTACAGCAACCTGCTGGTATCTCTATTTGTTAAAATCAGTCTCTAAATCTACTCTAAGTTGCATGGCTCATTTACCTTGAGCTAATTTCTGGGTAGCCTTTGGGGTCTATTAGTTCATCTTATGGGACTCGCAGTATCCGTTTATGCCGACTGACCTTGGGTTTTCACCCTGCATTTATTCATTGTCTTCTATCTATAGCTGCTAATTTGGCATAAATTGTTATGGTATAAAAGGTGGAAACGAAGCTACTGTGTTAACATGAAAAAGAGAAGAGGTAGATCTCGATTTAATTCTACTTCGGCAGTTTCGTCTGCACGCAGGCTAGAAAACTTGTAACGTAAGTTGAATTCAGATTTTGATAGTTAAAGTCAACTTCTAAACAGCCAAAATGAATCAATATCAAGGAGTTCTGAGATACACTTGGATAAGATTGTGTGTAATTTAAAAGAAATATATGATTTCTAACAATGTTGAGGTCGGGAAATGAAAAGTTTAATCAGTGTTGCTTATTTACATTTATATTAGCATATTTAGCATAATCAGCATATTCTCACATAACTATGATAAAAGGAAGCAAATTTCAAGCAGATTAAATGTCATTATTTCTAAACTCGATTTAGAATGAGGATATAACACATATATGAGTCAACGCCTTTTGCAAAACCTTTCACCCGGTGAAGAATATTTATTTTTTTAATTATATTAAACTGTATTTAACAAGTTATGATCATAATCAGTCTTTCCTTGTCAAATATCCATACTGAACGAATTTGGCTGGTTTGAAAGGTTTCCTTACGACCAATGTGTTTGCAAGTATCAGGTTCCGAATTAATACGCCAATACCAAACATGGCTTACACTCATGTTTTCTACGAGAAGGAAGAAATTTCCTAATGGCTCACAGACGATTAATAACGAGTCAAAATATGGATTTCGACAGTCTTTCTATTATCAGTGGTGGCGATTTCCAACTTTTTGAAATAAATGAAACGAAGATACTGTAAAACCGTTTTTTTCTTAGCTATTACGTCATAATGGCCCCTTTGAAGAATCACTCACCCAAAGATAATACAAAATGCCTGCGGGCAAGAACCCTTCGAATAAATATGATTTGTGACACAGACCATGGTGTTCGTAACAAATTGTCGTTTTGGAATCTATGGAACCATTCAAATCTAAAGAAACTAAGCATATTTTACGTTTTCCCAATAAAATGGAATAATAAAAAAATTAAATCAAAGGATGGCTCAGCCAACTAAGGATTAGTTATGGGCTTTCATCAAGCTCTGGAGATTTGAGTGAAAAGATCATTGAATACTGATACATTCTAAATGTGTTTAATCGCAACTACTTCCCTGACGTGGCAAAAACAATGTTTGTAACAAAATAACTCTTTTTTCCTAAGTATCTTCCTGTGTTGCATATTGTTGTTTTTGTTGTGTTGACCTTGTGCATATTTAGAGAGTCCAATAGCCAATTAGCTTCACCGCTAGAAAGTTTTTGATGAATGATAAGTAAATGCTGCCAAATTTTTAAAAAGAAGGCAAAATCCTTCGAAGAATTTAAAGACGAGAAAGAAGTAAAGTCAAAGGTTGGGCCCATTTCGACAAACATGGCTCGACAAGGGTCAACGATATTCGATAGCGCTCTACAAACTTGAGAGTCGCTTTAAGTCGATCCTATTTGGATAAGGCCTTAGAAATGATGGTGGTTGTAAGAAGTTTTTTAAGAAATAAATCAATTTACACGATGTATAAAATTTAGTCTTTTCCAAGCATTAAACAGCTACCAGATTCACGAGAATACAAAATGCTATGCAGCAATTTGACTATAATGCAGAACTTGCTCAAACACTGGGTCATAACTGAGTTAGAATATTTTTAGTATTCTTACACCGTTTTGATGATTTTTGCTCTTAAGGTGTGAGATGAAAGTAGCCTGTTAAGTACAAAAATGGTTTTGCTACACTTTTGTTATAGTGACGCATGCGTCTTGAAGAAGGTTTAGGTAAAGCGGTAAAGAGTAAAAAAAGCCATCAATTGGATCCATTAATGAGACTGCCGAGGAATACAAACTCATTAACCTTTTCTGCGGGTGAACCTTTAATGATTATATCTCGCTGGTCGCTGGAAAAGATTTTATATTTTGGCGGTATTTATTTTTATGCCCCACTTTCTGCAAGCTCTTTCATGCCCCACTTTCTGCATGCTCTTTTATGCCCCACTTTCTGCATGATCAATGTCTCCATAATTCGTATTCATTTTCTTCTCCTTCCTTTACTGAAGTACATTTCTTTTGGCTACTGTGTTCTAGATTTGGTTTAGTGACGGCTTTGGATACCCTGATGATCTTCGGTATAGTGTTTACACTGAGCATGGGAAAGAAAGGGTAAGCATATTTCTTTAAATATTAATCTTGGTAACTCTTTTAAAAATTAATCCCTTGTTGTATCATGAAGCTAATACGTTAACAAGTTAGGTTACTATTTCCTGAATTGTAATTCTAGTGATGAAGCTGCTGATCATACTTCCTTTGACAGTGATAAATCTGGGAAGAAAAAATACACTTTCTTGTACCTTTACAGATACCTCTACAGCTGCAATATAAATTTCTCATATTTAAGTTTTATTTTGTTTCTGATAACTAATTTTTGTGTGACTTTTTCTCCCTTAATGTTTTATCCACTTTAAATTGCGTTCGACAGACTCCATATAACAGGACGTTAGCCTGTAAGATTGTAAAACATCTCAGTGACATATAGAAGGGAGTACAGACCCACTTCTTCATCTTCAGCTTATCATAACATCTTGTCCATTTAAGAGGGTTAATCAGGTAGCAAATGCAAATAATATTATTGCCAACGACCATAATCAGTGGCGGCTTATATAGTTTGGCCAGTGGTGCTCTGTGCTAACAAGCATTTGCAAACAAGAAAGTTTCAAATCTCCAGCTCCATCTTAATATTAGCACACACCCTAAATGTACAGGCTTCCTTGTCACTGTTCTTTGACAGTATGTCCGAAAGCTAGATAGTATCAATAAATCCGATTTTTAGAAACAAGACCACAACCTTATGAAGGTGATGCCAAAACTAAATTAAAATCCACAAACGATAATACGGTGTAGTGTTTTAAGAGTCTGATTTATTGATGATAATTAATCTTTTGGACATACTGTCGGAGAACAGTGACGAGGAAATTCTTGAGCCTGTAAATTTAGGGTGCGTGCAATTGCAATTGCGACGACTTTCATGCAGCTCCATCGAGATGATTAAACACTGCAAAATTACTTGGATTTTTCTAACAGATGTTCTTTTGAATCTTTGCTAACATGTTGATTACCATTGTAATTTTTAAGCAAAACGTTATTTATTGATCTCCCTTGGTGTTAGGCTTCCCCTCAGAAAAACACAAACCCTTACTTTTTTGATATATTACAAGTAACAAACGATGTAACATGGAGGTGCTTATTAAATGTTCATCTGTAAATGGGAATAATGGAATTGAAAAGTAGTTTAAGTAGATTTTTTAGATTTAGTGATCGCAGTGGAAGCCAAGGTGATCCTGTTAATAGACAAACATAAAAAATATATGATAAGTACTAGGATATACATTTCATATACATATATATATATATATATATATATATATATGTACATACCTTAAAAATTCAAAGTGATTAAACATTATAGATTGTGCTACGTGCATTCGTGGTTAAAACATCATGTTTATATCAGTGAAACAATTGTGACATCAATTATGCCAAAACGCTCATGAATTTGTACATTGCATGTGCAACATTATAGTATAGCGCTACGTTACACACATTTATAGATTTTGAAGAATTTATGAAAACTAATTTGCGTAAAACAGTATGGAGTTTTTCAGGGAAAAATCTCTAAAAGAATGTTTTACGTTTACACAAGTTCTTTGTCATATTTTCGAGGTACTATGAAATGTTTCTAATAAGAAGAACACAGTTTATTAAGGAAAGCACCGATGAGTCAGACGCATCTGCAGATATCATCACCTCCTTTAAAAGTTTGTCTCCACCAACCCCGTAGCTGACATCGTTTGAGTAGTGGGGCTAATTTTGGAACAGAGATCACTAGCGAAGGACAAGCCTAAATGACCTAAAAAATTACCATACACCGCTCCGTCAACAAACACAGGGAGTCAAAACAAATACAGGGAGTCAGTAGGAGACTGTTAAAGATAGCTACCGAATAAAAGCCGGGAACATTTCTACACAAATTGTTCTCCTAAACTTTACAAATGTTTTAAAGAAAAAGAACATTTGTATTGCTTCCCTAGGGGGAGCTGTCTGACATCAGGAAATATTCCAACGCCTCCAAGACCCCCCTCAGCAATGGGCCTCGTTTCTACCAGAGCAATGTATACAAGTCATAATCAGTTTTGTTGTTTTATCTCAGCCACTCGTAATATTCGTGTTGCCATATTATGTTTATCTTAATATCATAGTTATCTTTCTTGCTTATCACATTTACAGATATTTCCAATGAGAACTCCTGAAGATGAGGCTTTAACTGTATTGAAACACGATCTTTTTGCAAGAATTATCAAGTTGACGCTTTTGAGCATTCACCGAATGAGAATTGAATTTTTGGGACACACACTAGGTATGTTGCATCATTTTATTAGAAATTTAACATAATATTTTCCACTGCACTAACAAACAGTATAATATATAGAACACAGTACTGGCATAGTGTCAGACTCACAATCCAAGAGCAGTGAGATCAAACCGACCCTGAGCTTGCCTGCTACTATCTCGGAGGTACTGTGCTCTGTCATCTGCTCCCATGAAGTGGGAATACTATGTTTCGAGAGGTGGGACAGAGAGGGGACTGCAAGCATGAATAGACTGGCATCTGAAGGGGGAAGTTATCCCGGTTCTAGTAGTGGCTTTAGTCTTGAACAAGGTGAAAAATTTTAAAAAGTAAGAAAAATAATATAAAAATATAGTTTTGCAACATTGCTAGGTTAATCTTATCCAGACTAGAGGTATTTTTTAGATTACTGAGACTTTTGGGGACCTACTAGCAAGCTCATGGCTACACTAACAAAAATAAATCTATGAATATTTGTCACTGAAACATGAAAACTGTCAAGATTGTCAATTCATCTATTAGCTATAGCAAAAGAAGGTTTTATTCGATTATGTCACATGACGTGTTAACATGACTCTGAACCCTATTCAAAAATCTTTATTGACGACGGTTTATTGTCAAAGTTTTATTGTACTAAACTTATTTTTATATTTAAAGGACAATAAACATAGAGCTGACCGCCATGATGTATTTTACATTCAATTTACATCACCTAAGGCATATTTTTTATAAATGTTGTTTTTTCTTAGATATCTTGTGTTTTCTGTTAGTGAATATTGGTTGGTGGTATATTTGACTCTGTCATCAGCAAACGTTTCAAAAAATTGAGAAAGAGTCAATAACAAATCAATCTGAGAAAAAGGTTGAATGTTTTTAAGATATTATCAAAGTCAAGAAAGAGATATCAGAAAACATAAAGAACTGTGGTCATATTAGTCCCACCCACCTCCCCATTTTGGGTAGGGTATAGCTTGTATTAGCATATTATTTTACTCATAGTAGGCATTTTAGATCTTGCATTCGTGTCGTCAAGGAAAGGAAGTATTAGTGCTGTTTAAAAGAGAGTGAGAGGCCTGAGGTTAGCAGTTTTGAGCGATTTTTAAAATGTGCAGTCCGTTACTCTACCTCGACGACCCCTGGGACAATATTTTTTCCCTGACTATAAGAACATAACAAAACACTAATCTCACCCATTCAAGAAATCCTTACTTGAGCGATCACTCTCTTCACCGACCCATTAAGAACGAGATCAATCTGATTTAGGTGACTCCTTTCTGAAATGATTATTTTCGGATAAAAACAATAGTGAATCTGTCTGACGTCAGTATATGTTGTCGATAATAGTTATTTATGCAACCACAAGCTACTACTGAGTATGATTCAGTAGTGCTATTATTACACGAGGCTCCTTTATTATCAGCGTAAAGAATTATCCGATACCATGGACCTATAGGTCACTGCACAGTCAGAATACTACACACTCTTAGCTAGAACCAAAAGCAAGAGAATTTGTCAGCTGTGTTAATGGCAACTAATTCTACTGTAAAATAATACGATGTGAGTAATGTGGTAATATTTAAGAGTTTTTTATGTTTGCTGTAGAATGCTTAATATAGCTTTTGAATTTGATACCCAGTATGCTGCCTTCAGTTCTTTACAGTAACAAATGGTGTTTGTTTGGTTCGTCTAAAAGAACTACTGCATTAAGGTTTATCAAACCATCAATTTTCAAAAGATTACTTATTTTGAGGGCCTCTATGATAAACAAAGGTCCTTGACGTTACCGTGAAGTACACGAGAAAGGCCTCTTCGAGCACCCCTCCTTCCCTAGAAAGGCCTCTTGTACGTAAGGTTCTTGTACGTAACTCATTTTTTTACAATACCTTGCGGATTTGAGACTCTCTGCCTTTTGCTTTTTAACATTTTAGTATAAGAGAATGATATTATGCCAAAATTTTAATTTAAATATAAAATTAGATATTGGGGATTCCAATCTGATACGTTTTCTCCAACAGTACCGCATCGCGAACATTATTTGGTTACTGTTTCATTTGTAAATACAAACTTCATTTACTGCAATTCCGCAGAGCAATTTAAATACTTACTACAAAAATATTGCTTATATCACATTTTTTTTAACTATCAAGAAATGAAAGCTACTTTAAGGCAATAAATTATTATATTTTGCTTCATTTTACTTTGTTTTACAAAATAACTTAAACTACACATATGCCCTTTTATACTGTAACATAAAATATGATTCGTTAACAAGGACTATCATCAAAGAAGGCTTAAACCAAGTGCCTGAATAACATGATCTCGATACCCTTATCAAAGATAAAATAAAATATTGAGCAGAAACAAAAGATAAAAAACCCAACTTAGACGAGCCAGATCTGCAATTTTGCACTGCTTCGGCTTTCAGGTAAGCCCCCATTTCCCCCATCAATGACGTAAGTCTCAAAACCGTATGTATAATCTGGCTACTTACGCTGCACATAGAAAACAACATTTTTGCAGAAATCCTTCTCTCTTGTTCTTTGTTTCCTTATAATTAATTCTATTTTATTTCATAATCATAACTGATACAAAAAGCAAGAGAAGCGGTTGCAAGAGTTACATATTCGAAGGAAAATATGCTTCTTTTTTTATTAGGAGTTTTCAAGTTTTATACGTAATTTTAAATATAATATGAAAACCTGTTTTGGCATAAAATTTGGCTATTTTCCTCACGATTGTATGCCTATTCTATAAGCAACGTTTTAGCTCATATTTTGCTCATTTCTTTTTTCCCTTGCAGCAGAATCTTCCTTATTCTAATCCTGAAAATCTTCATGGTGATTAAAAACCTCGATTGCAGATGATTATTTGTCCAGTGAAAACTCTGTACTGAACATGTTTAATATATTGAAAGTGTTAAGGCAAATTTCATGCGCCAAAAAACTTTCATTTTTAACTTAATTCATACTTGATTTAAATATGTAAGCTGACAGAAGATGTTAGCCTGTGCATGCCCCTAACCACCTAAGTTATACAACATACCATTTTTATTATTTATGATGCTTCGAAGATCAAACCAATAGTTTTCATACCTTCCTAAAGTTTCTGGTCTTAGGTTTATGCAAATGCTACGTATATACACACTTTTTTCCGTTCTGACCTTTTTTTCAGAATGGTTCGCTCCTCTTGGAATGCAATACAAAAAAGGACAAACCTCTGCCGATGCGGAGATAAAGGATACTCAAATTAGGTCATCATCTCCATGGGGCTCTTATCCATCAACTGCTGGCAGGCTGTTTTTTAAAGATCATGCACAAGCAGCCCATGATTATTGGAAAAGTCATTATTACGAAGTTGATCTGGTATATTTTACTACCATCAAAGGGATTGCCATAAAAGGGCACCCTACAAGCTCAAGTGGATATATTCAAAGTTTTGATTTAGCTTACAAGACTGGAAATGAGTTTGTTAAATACCATAAAACGGTAAAAATATTGTTAGGTTGAATGATCTTTTAAAATTAATTGTCTTTTTGAAATGTTTTTCAGTATTATATGCAATTTATGCATCTTTTTTATACAACTAAACACAAACTTGACTAAGGCTTAAGTTATTACTTTGTTAAAACGTTGATCTTCAGTTCCTAAGGCCAAATCTTAACTATTGTATTCTTTTCAAAATAGTACTTTAAAAGCGGTGGAGCGTGTTTTCTAAAAAAGCTTGCTTCACAACCAATGAACCGGATTCGATCGCGCCGCTTTGAAATTTTAACACCTTCCCTCTATCACAGTCATGGAGTCCACCCTGTCCAAACAAGGAAGTTTTATTACAGGTCACACTTAGTACTACCAACCCGTGAAACTATAACATTGCTAGAGATCTTTACCCAAGTAATCGACAAGGCATTTCTATCTTGTCCGATAATTCTGTTTTGCTTGCATTCTGCTCTGTCATATGAAGTCAAATTTAATTCTCAGTTATGTAACCAATTACTTCCTCCACAAAATGTCCCCATCTGGTAAAATGTAAAAAATTGTGGTGTTAAAAATGAGCCAGTGTCACATATATTCAAAGTTTTGATTTGGCTTACAAGACTGGAAATGAGTTTATTAAATACCATAAAACGGTAAAAATATTGTTAGGTTAAATGATCTTTTAAAATTAATTGTTTTTTTAAAAAGTTATGTTCAGTGTTTAGCAGTTGACTTAAGTAATATCATCATCATCAATAATATGAAACTTTCGAGCCAAGCCATATTTACCAAAGTAACTGTCAAAGCCACATTATTTAAAGGCTAAAAATGTATCTGCTTTTCAAACTTATTCCTATTTCCGTTTTCTAAGCCACCGTCTTTCACAAATGGCACTAATACAACATCCAAGGTAGATCTTCTTAAGTACTTGTGACCTAGCTTGTGCCGAAACGGTGCCACGCCTCTCTTCTTTGATTCTAACTGCTACCTTTAATCCAAGGTTTTGGGATACCTGGCAATATATCTGAGAAAATGAGACCTGTTTAAAATGAAAAATGGAAACTGACGTAAGGTAGTTTTTTAAAATGAATTCAAATGTGAGTGGCAGAAGCGAATTATAGAAGACGAACATGAGCAACTTCCGGATACTCATAACTGATTTTGCAGCTAAATTGTTACTCAATATTTAAAGGAAAAGAAAATAGTAGTATACATACTGCCCATGATCCTTTTTATCTTCTTCTAATAAACCACAACTTTATCACTGTAACAAATATTTCATAAAAGTAGGAGTCTTAGAAACAGCCTTTGCAGAATGAATTAAATTTTATCAGGGATACATTTGTGATCAGCATTTGACAACTAAGGCACTTATATACAACTTGCAGCTGAAAAAAATACCATATAGGGACACGTTTGAGCAAGAAATACAAACACTTTCACAATAGTCATTTATCAAATCAATATTTATATGTAAAATCTGTAATAGATGCACATCATAACCTAGTTTACATATTGTTTGTGATTTTACTTTAATTGTCATTGACAAATCAGACTTTGAAGGAGGTCAGCTAATTTGCAGTGACTGATTAGTAATTTAAACAATAAATACAAAAGATTGCTTTACGTGAATAAAACATGTTAAAATACATAGGAGATAATTTGTTACACACTTTTCAGATCTCAAATCTCAAATTTTCACGTCGACAAAGTTACTGTAACTGAGTAATTTCAAATCCAACTTTTTAAAGGAAGGAATATTTATACCAAGCTTAATTCTTTTTGGAAATCAAGCAAGATTGGCCAAATTTTTGTTATATTGGAACTAAGATAACTGAAGTCGATAAATGAGTTCTCTGGAGGATCACAAATAAATTTATAAAAATGTTTAACTTAATGAAGAAGTGCATTGGAGGCACAATTTCATTTTCTCGAATTGTTTTTATAGTTTTGCTATAAACGTGTTCTTACTATTACAAACAACTCGATTTATTGATCGGTCTTCTCGAACTTCCTTCCAGAGTTATGTACCAGTACAAAAACCTGAACTTTCTTAGGCATAAATGCTATTGACGATTTGATAATTGAAAATATAGGAATAAATGTTCAATTAAAAATATTGCAACAAACCATTACAGAGAATCTCAAATGTGACAGACTATCTGTAATCAGCTATTTGTTGGTGTCATCATCTATCTCTTATTTTTTCTTTATTTCTGTATCATTCGATTTTAGAATTTTACGAATCACGGTAATCACTCCACCGTCAGTCAACATTACCTTACTCCTTATATACTCACTACGGTCATCAGGTTAATGCCACTACATCTTTATGCCAATTTTATTCAGTGGGAACTTTATGGAACAAGAGCATGTAAGTATATCTACAATAGATAATAAGTAAAAGGCAATAGCTAAAACATTATTTTTATGGTTGGGAGAGTGCGAGTTAACATTTGAAAGCACTTATTGTTTATTTATGGGGTATATATAATTACATATCCATTTACTTCAGCCGCAACCTTGAAGTATATATATAGTAACTCAATCGACATGAATGCATATGGTGCAGGAGGGGATCAAACCCAGGATTGTTCACACCGAAAAGGCCGACTTAACCACTGCACTTAATAGTGCAATAGTTGAGTCGACAGTCCGGGAAGGTGATCCCAAATTCTTACTGCCAACAACAACATAATTTTTTGGCGTCTCTATCAGCTTCATCAGTACTTAGGCATTTCATATGGCACTGATGAAGATGATAGAGAAACGAAAAAAAGTAGGTTGCCTGTAATGGTGAGAACTTGGGATCAATATACAGATATACATATATACGACAGCTACTAAGGTAAAGATTATTAGCATAAGTTCAATCCTCGACGAAGGAAAAGAAATTTATGCGTTACGCAGAAAGGAACTGTTTCGAGTAATAAATTTGTAGAGTTGAACAGTCTAATTTTGTCAAGATGGATAAATAAGTTATGGAGTTGCTTGCCCTGTCTTTTTTATTTAAATATGATATGGAATCCAATGCAAGCCACTCAGGATTCGGCATTGAAACCAATCTAAGAAAAATACTCTGGTCAAAGCTTACCCTTTATCTAATTGGAAATACATCCAACGATTTACATTAAGCAAGGAGTTTCAAAAGAAAACATTCAAATCTAAGCTACATTATATTAAACCCTGACTTTTCCTATTTCCAAGCATTTAAAATTTTGATATGAGTGATTTAAAGAGTTCGTATCTACATTTTATCGACGACGTCATTTTATCAACCCGGATATGCACACTATTAACAGTATGGCTTTAAGTATTATATTCTGATAAAACACAGTCGGCGTGTATTTTTTGTATGCTAAAGAAAATCCTCGTAAGCTAGAGAATGTTGTAAACGGGAACCTAACTTATATTTTCACAACATGTTATTTTTATCAATTATATGGATGTTAGCATGCCTGGAGCTAGACATGGAGTGCGTTTACTCATTTGTTTAATGACTGTAAATGTATGACATTTCGGTAATGTAACATTTAGAATAATAACTCATACAACAGCAAACTGATAACCGAAGTAAATAATCGATTTTACAGGCCGTAATAAAATGCTAGAATTGTAGGGTACATACTATCCTAGAATTGCCAAGTTATACTATTATAGAAATTTCCTTGCCAAGATGTACTTTATTAGAATCCCTTTGTGAGGGTAGATACTAGTACCCTAACCCCTAACCATTACCCTAATCCTAACCCCTAACTCTAACCCTAATTTGACTCCAGAATAGTACAGCTATGGTTAAAAAATCCTTCTAGCGAAGTACATCTATAATTATTCTAGGAGAGTACACTGTTCTCTAACTTTCTAGCATGTTACGCTTTCCCGATTTTACAAGTCAATGAGCCACATCTAATAACATTTAGTACACTCTGCTAATATGTATCATGTTATGTTAAGAAACACTACGCTCGCTATATTGCAAAACGAAACAAACTGCAAAAATATTCCAGCCTAAAGTTTTAATGCAGCAAACAAAAAGCCCGCAAGCAATAGGAACGGCAACGGAAATTATGAATGAAAAGATGAGAAGCAAATGAACCAAAAATTATTTCAGAGACATTTGTGGCGCGATATAGAAAATAATCTTTTTATTTGTACGTTTTGAAAGTCGTATCTTTTAAATTACTTTCAATGATTTCCACCAGTTTTGTCTTAGTAGGAATCCTTTACTACATTACGCAAATTTCATACTATAGTAGTGAAATCAAATAAAGAGTTTGGTTGGTGCACTCACTGATCTCAAAAAAGACTGGATCGAGCATCGTCCATCTGAAAGTGAAGCCAGCCGCTGGACACCATTTCAGTCCCATCACACAAGCTTATAAACAAGGCCACGTAACATGGCGGGAATTACTGCGCTATTTCTAACTGATGAGGGCCAGCACTCTTGACAACACTTTTTCGCTGTGGGAAACAATGGGAAGCTCGATCCACTCTTTTTCAGAGATAGGTGGGCGCACTACGTTACCCGTGCAAGAAGAACTCGTGAATCGGGAAAATACTACCCACGCAGGTAATTAGCAAGCAGAACAGAAGCACCAAAAGATTCTGTAGAAGGGAGCGGCTTAACCCCATCTCTAGTGTGCTACTTTAAAAGCCTCAACAGAATTGGGGACTAATGATCCCACAACTATATCAATTGTTATATGTCTGTGACTACTTTTAAATCGCTATTGTAGATGGTAGAGCTGTTAATGGATCTATTGTCTCTTGAAAATTTCATCCGGAATTGATAAGAATCTTAACATCATCAAGCAACATATTGTTAGAATGGAGTTGACACTAAAAGCTTAAAACAACTGAATTCTCTTTGGTTAAGCTAATAAACTAACAACTGTATGCAAAGAAATATTTGTATTGGAGCATGATTTGTGTTGCAAAATCACATATATTCGAAGTATATACTGTCCACAGACACTCGTTGTTTGTGGTCATCATTAATGCGTCCTCTTGTTAAAAAATACTTGTAAAAAATTTGAAGGAGTGCTAGATAGTTTTGGAAAGAGTAAATGAGTTTCTCGAGGGATAACAGGGTGTACAGCTACAGGCCAATTAGACCCCCTCCTCCAAATTCGATGGGGTGAAGAAACGCTCTTTCATGAAAGAATAATATTGTTTAGGCGGAGTTAAAAGAACAATTTTTTTCCATTTTCTTATCTTCCTCCATCAGCAAATTTAGATGAGCGTAATTTACAGCCGACTTTTGTAGGAAACTGGAATGGGGAAAGGACGCCAAGATGGATTGCTTGCGAAGGAAAAACTCTTTTGGAAATATCAATCATTTTACTGGTATCTCAAAAAACAGAAGTCGGATTTATGTCTTCCTTTATTTTATATTACAAGTCAAATAGAGGACCATGGCTAACGTTTGCTAGGGGTGGGAAGACTAAGGTAAGTTTTGATGAGAACGATCATAAGGAGAGTACGTAAAATTAAACAAACGATTACTACGACGATGGAAGTGGCAGTCGTTGTGTTAACAATAGCTGTGCTGCTTGTGTAATTGCTATCGTGGTAGTAACGTGTCTTTGTTTGTTTTTCCTTCCCGGAAAAAGAGTTTTTGCAAGATCAGGTAACTACTAAATACCATAACTCACCTAAATCATTACCCCAGGTGTTTGTATCTCACTTTTCTGGATAGAATCATTGTTAAGTTGGCTCAGATTAGTAGGCCAGCTCTGAAGCTACAACTTCATAAGATCGTACTCCTTTATATCGATTGCCTCAATCAAGATGTAAGCAATCTCCCTTTGTACTACCAAAAGAAACAAGAACTTAAAACTTTGGAAAGCTGTGGTAAGGTAAGAAAAACATTCAGTGTTCTGCAGACGTTTAAGGACGTAAAACATTTCAGTATAAGGAAAGCAACTCTATCTCATATCATGAATGCTCTCCATTGCTTTATATATAAATAGTAGCAAAGGATGAGGTCCATAAATATTTAAAATATTTTCATATGTATGAAGTCAATAAAATCCTAACCTAATGACAGAAATGTTGACGAAATAAAATAATATTACTAGGTGCCCTAAATGTAAAGGGGTTTTTTATTAGGTACCCTAAATGTAAAAGGGTTTTTTTATTAGGTACCCTAAATGTAAAAGGGTTTTTTTATTAGGT
>JAAAKL020004098.1:0-21658 GCA_010016065.2 Carybdea cf. marsupialis auct. non (Linnaeus, 1758) | reverse complement strand
AACGATCTTTTAACTCGTGGTTCACAGTGTTTTGTCCAGCAGTCCAGCAAATTAGATAATGGTGATATCTGTCGAACTCGTGTCGCAGTAATAAAAAGTAGTTAAAATGCGGAGACTCCTTGACGCTGCTCTAAAACTGATGACCAGTAATATCAATTCTCAACTACTACGAGTTTTTTAAAAATAACGCTATAAAAGTTCCATAGTTACCTGATCAACAAATTGTAATCACATATTTCTGCTACTTGTGTTTATTACGAGGATATGAGGAAATATGTTGAAACGGGTTGACAACTTAAAACAATGACTTCAGGTTTATGAAGCTGGTTTATTTATCATATCACTGATCATCCTCCGATGATTTTAACTGTAAGTACAAGGATCGCCTACTTGCAGGTTGTTGTAAAGGCAGGTAATGTATTTAAAGACCGTTTTCCCGATGTATGAAAGCTGTCTGCATCACTGGTTCCTCAGAACTGAGCGTGTGCGCGGCCGCGGTCTTAAAAAGAAAAAACCGCGTTGTATAGATTTTGCCGCGTCCCAAGGTTTACAGGGCAGTGTGCTGCAGATGAGCCACAGGCCCCTGAAATAACATGGTATTGTAATATATGTGATTTATTTAAGTTACAGTTTAGTATAGGCCGCTACGTAGTACGCGGGTAATGGCCGCACTTTGCGCGTTTTAATATGATTGGACCACTCTGCCATTGCTCAGAAATCAAAATCTATCGCTTACAAAACATTCTGTACCGAATAAAGGAGAGAAAATTGAAGGAAAATGCGGACAAGTCTCAGTTATATCCCCGGAAGCACTCGGTCAGAGTTTCACTCTTGATTAAAACCAGCTAACGAGTACTTTCACACAACACCACGTTTCTTGCACATAAAAAGAAAGGAAACAGTGATGAAAGAGTGATAGTTTGATAGCATTTCAAGTCTACATAGCCTGGGAATCAAGTAATTCAAAATCTGAGAAACTGTAAATAGCTCGAAGAGGTATGCGTGCTGGGTTATGCACACTTCTGTATGACACCATTGTTTTAACTTCCAATAATTTCACGTGTATAGAAATTATTCTTACTAATTCTTGCCATTTATCGTGGCAAGAACATTGGGTCTTATTTGCAGTTTACATTTTGCTCTATTTAGTACATGAAGCTAGCACCATCTTTTGATGAAGGAAAAGAGTTTCATTTCTTCTGTTAAAGAGTAGAGTTGACTTGACTTGTTGTAAAGTTACAATGAACTCAATAGATATCAAAGTCTACAGTATAAAGATCCATCCCTTACATGCAAAGGTTCTTCTGGTATTTTAAGCGATAAGTATGATTTGTGGGAAACCAAAATAATTTTCACTCGGTTTCAGTCAACCCGTTATCTAATAACGTGAGATATAACGATGATAGACTAACACATCGTTACATCCGAAAGCATTAAAACAATTTAACTTTCAAAATAACTGATTGCGTAGATAGTACTGAAAATATATGTATCAATTACAGAGCTCTAAAGAATCGCTATACTCTGCAGGTGCACGGTTCTTGACAATCGTCACGGTCTGTAAATAAATTAAAGATTATCTTGTTGTTCAATGCTTGACGGCCGAACGTTTTCGACGCTAACAATTATTGAAATTGCAGTGGACACTATTAAGGAATCTCCATTTATATTCTAAATCAAGATATGTATTCTGAACTGATCCAACATCATCACTGCTCAACGACACGAGCGAAACTTTACAACTGACAAAACTACTTACACAGATCTGTACTTAAGACCTAATTCCACAACGTAATCAGGAGTGGGACATTTCGTAATACAAACTGTGAGACCGCGTGGGCTTCTAGAAACTTTCCTGGCTGACTTATTCCTAACAAAAATTATTTCCGAATCTGTAAGTCACTTCCTTCGTAAAGCAGCAAAAAAGTGAACATATAAGATTGCTATATCATCCCCTTAGCATAACGTCAAGGTACTAGCATAGTCAATCATTCAATCACTTCTGAATTGACAAAGCATAGACTCAAGGCGCTTCAGCTGTCGAAAGTCGGTCTCAATGTTGTCATCTCGCAGAAATACAGCCCAGAAAGATAGAAAAAACTACAATGAGGAATTATTCTCGCAAAGCATGCAAATTGACAAACAAAGGTATTAGACGCATGCAAAATCACTTTCCCGCAAAAAATATTCCTTGTCTGTTTGATGTACATATGACGTCAATCTTGTCATTATTTGTAGGTTTAATTGGTAAAAAGGTACCAGTTAATCCAGTACTTTTGACTTAAAAACTGGATAAGCAGCCTTCATCCGCTGAGGAATTCTTGGATTTGGCAGAGTTCATTCCAAGCCACAATCGTATACTGTAAAGTCAAAGTTTTTCTCTTTACAATTTAAGACAAAGGGTGAACACTTAAGTACTTCTCATGACATTACTAAGTCAGGCAAGGATGACTTCACAAATCCCAATTACAAGCCTACGTCCCCTTGCTTTTGACCACAGTAAATTACGCCTTCGTGCAGATTGGAATAAACTGGCAAATCAGTCATTATCCCTTCCTTTTTTCACCATCTAGTGCAAAGATTTGCCCACTGGAAGTTTCAATTTCCTGTCGATCGGTAAAAATAGGTCCACAAAGAACAGTATGCAGTTTGGGCTCAACCACATAAAATCCGAATCTGAAACAGAGGTTGTAAGGCAAAGAAGCAAATGGCTGATAAAATTAACGTTGATAACTATCGCTCTTGACACTTCGATCACTTTTGTCTCCCGCTGTATGCAGTCATGAATGAAACTTTTCAGCCTGCTCTGGTTGCAAGCCGTCTTCTAGTTCCTTTCTGTTCTACTACTTATCGATATAAAGTACTATTACGAAGAAGCAAAAAGCACAGAACATATCTCATTTATGTTATCCATGTTTAGGTTTTAGGTTGTTTAGGTTATCCACCTTGTTAGTAATCGTGGCGGTTCTCATGAGTAACGCTCCATCATAGCCGTTGCGAGTAAGGAAAATGGGAGTAATTTCTAATGTACATTCTTGATGGCATCAAGTGTGATAACATTCCAGTTGGCGCGAACATGGTCTCCTTCCTTCTCCCCCCCCCCCCCCCCCCCTTCTCTCTCTCTATCTGTGTCTCCCTGTACGTGAGCATCGGCGAGATTATTTGCAATTATCATACTTCTACCCAAGGCACGATCCAATCCGATATCGTGACACAAAAAAGCCTTGAATTCGATCCACTCTTCTTTTTAGGATGTGATCTGAATTTTTGTGGTAATACAGAAGTCGCATATCGCTACCTCAGTTGTAGTTAGAACCCTACTAAATGTCGACAGAACGATTCAACTTTCCGCTTAAATCATGCACTGTGAAAAAGAGAAAGAAACTCCGCCTTACTACCTACGCCAAGATAAGCCGGAGAAATCGGCAGTTGTGATTAGAATGTCAACTCTATCTCTCTCCCACTGGGTTGCAAAATAACAAGAGACCTAAGGTTTAGACCCTTACTATGTTGCGAGTTGTATCTAAGACAATCTAGCAGCATATAAAGGGAAATTTTTATTCATTTATTTGTTTATTTTTTTTTTGTGGGGGGGGGGGGTCATGCAAAGAAGGGAGGAGTGATAAGGCAAAGGAAAAAAATGTTCATAGACAAAACATAGAAGTTTATTTGATACACATCAAATAGTATCATCACTACGCAACACTAACGTATAATCTACTTGCGATGTTAACCCTGTCTCTTATAATGTCCATAGTTACATTGTTATGATTTCCTGTTTGGCAGCGGCATTGATAGGATTGTCAAACATGTAAGGAACGCCCGTCACAAAGACGACTATGGTAGTAACAAGTCATCCATGTTGAGCTCTCCTAAAGTCTTATATGGATGCGGAAAATGTACTCATCGGGTACACGAAGTCCATAGAAGTGCGATCGCACTACGGTCTGTGATCTCAGAAGGTTGACCGTTCCTTGTCATTCTATTTTAATGGATCTGAAGTTCAAGACCCTGTTATATTGACGTATAAATGCATTATTAACCGAGACGGCCTGAGGCCCTTGAAACTGGAAAGCTGATGTTCCTCTCCTCGCAGCCAGCAAGTACTATAGGACCATATTTCAAAGCCAGCTAACGGCAATAGGGAAAACCGAGTTTCCTTACACATTAATGGTAGAGATTGAACTATGGTTTACACCCACCAATCATGTGGCGTTTGCAAATGTACGAAGTAATACTGACTCAACCATAGCCGAACACTATCCTTGTAATAATGGGGCAGTTACATCTATCGATTACTTGTATTGCTGTCGAATACAAAGCATAAAAATGCTATATGTACCTACAACAGGCTATACTTCGCTTTCCCTATAGTTCAGGCACACAAAATATGATCAACTAAAACATGGAGGCAACGTTACGGCTTTGCAAAATGTAAATTATACTTCAAAATGTAAGGCCATTTTGTAGAAGTAACGGCGGGAGAGGGGCAGTCCATTTGTACCGGGGGTCAGAAAGGGAGGACAAGATTAGACATACTGCTATCTGGTGTAACGCGGGAAAGGTCAGTGTGTAGGCCAAAGGCACGAATATAATGTTGCATGTAGATACATGGGATGGAAAGATATCTATACTTGAAAATTTTACCGAATAAAATCAATGTAGAATATAATCTTCAATAAGTTAGCCTCCCTGGAAATTAGATTTATCTGACGATAAAGTTGTTGAGAATCCAAGGAAGCCCACTCTGTACTTGCAAATGTGTAATGGAGGCGTAAGCGTGGTCAAACAACCAAAGTGATAGAAGTCGTAGGAAACGCATTGTAGAAGAAATTCACGCAGCTGAACAATAACGAACTTCCACAATACGATTAAAGTACACGACGCTGGAACGCTGGGTGGTGCCCTCAAAAGTCACAGATAGCGACAGCAAACGGATGGTAGATTTTCAGAAAAAGGGAAAATGGCAGTTCACTAAATCTTCCTGCTTTTTCTGACCGTTCGAAAGCAAGAATGACCAGATCGTATTTTATGAAGTGAAGTGAAGCGAAGAAAAGGGCCATTGTACTCCAGCGAACTGTCCCCTCGGAAACATCTTTGCATGAGTAAAAAACCAGAGATGGTAAGAAGAGCTGGTTGAGAAGTGTGAAGGTGGAGTACGCCCGCGTAGGTGCGCCGAGAGGAAACTCGTAGGCTTGTTTCGTAAACTATTATGTTACAAACCATACCGTCGTTGTCTCGAGGAGAATTCCTCTGCTTTCAATTCCAGAGTATCCGGTACGATTACCAGTAGGGCCATTGGTGACGTCATGAAGTGCTCCATTCTTCTGTAAAAGTACCACGTGAATGGGCACCACCTTTACCCCTTTGAAGATGTACGGTTAAAAAATAGCATCTGTTGCACGAACAATAGATTAAGAGCATTAGTGAAAAGCTACAGGGAAGAAAGCATGTCGTTGGGTTCGGCTGAAGAGTAGCACCACATCCTAGTTTCATAATAGGAGTTGCCAAGTGAACAACTCTTGGCAGAGCGACCCCGCCACTTTATGACTACCAAGGGCAAGAGCACAAAACTTAGGAGATATTTTCCTGACGATTTTCGCTCGCGGAACTGATGTTGGAATTGTCAACATCATGCACTACCAAGCACGTACACAAACACCTTTTAGATATGCCACTGGGAACAACAGAAATTATCTTTACACAATCAACTGTTGCATTCATGAGTCCATTCTTAACTGCTACGATAATACTGGCTTATTTGCAACATCAATAAGTAAGATAATTGCTTCCGTTACCATTGTGGTCTCTCTTCAATAGTGGTCTCTCTTCAATGGTGGCTTCTCTTCATTAGCTGACCCTAAAGCTTCATATACTCAATGGTAGATCCACAGCTGACCATTTCCAACGAAACACGCAATTACCAAGTTCAGCGATGTGAAAATAACTCTCAAACAACCGTGTCAGGTTTTACCAGGTAAGATTCTTCGGTTCACCATGGGTATCACAACTTTTATGATTGGCAATGGCGTATTTTGGGAACCTTAGGCAATGACCGCATCTATAGTATCATGATATATATTTGGATAGCGCGAAACTGACAAAGAATATATAGAAATAACGGAAACAAGCCGAGTCAACAATGCAATCTTTAGAATTTCCAAGGGATGACCATCATCATACAAAGTGATGCTACTGGGCTTCAACTGATGGTACCCCCCTCCCCCCACCTCGCATGCAAGGCGTTCTGCTTTACCTCCATGTTTCCAATGTCTATTAAATGCACCGTCTCCGTACATACGCGTACCTTCACGAACTTGAACGCACGTAATTGTACCCATTTTCAATTTCGGGGAGATTTCGGGAAGGGAAAAAGAACCGTACATTATTAGGGTTGGAGCTACTTCATGGATAAATTTCTATTTTTAACTGCATACTATGATAATTTTGCTACGTCGCACATTTTATCACTTGAACTGTCGATTACCTGTTTCTAATGCTGATTTTGAGTACCTTATTATTACTTCCATTTGTAGCTTCATGCTGAAATTTTGCGACAATCCTTGGCGGTCTGACTGCTATAATATTGCAATTTCACACACACCTCATGATGACACGAAGAACGTGAATTTCATCGATTTCGCAGTTCCTTTTTAAATTTGTCGATCGTTAACCCGTCTAATAAGCGCAGGGGCCCAAATTATAAAGATGCCTACATCCACGTTTTAAACTGCTTTAACCTTGTTTACGTCAGTTGTATAGTGTATCAAAGCAAGGATACAGAAGAATAGTTAAATATTGCATTCCTTGTAGCCTTTAATGTTAATGCCCCAGGAAATATAAAGATAATCCAAAGAAAGGAGAGGATTTGCGACGAGAAGTTGTTACAAAACATGTCCTTTGATTCTCAAATTCCATAGCGCAGACAGCACATTCTCCAATTGTGTCGAGATGATTTTGATCTCAACCGTTGGGGGAATGGGTGCCGATATGGCAAACACAGCTGTCAGAGAACAGGTCACCGTGGTTTATTGGTTAAATCGGCAATTTTCTACTTCTTGATTCCTCAGCAACACAAGTACGTTATTCCTTGAAGCAATTGATAAAATGTAGACCAATCCGTAAATTTGTTACTGTGCCGTCAAGACCTCAACTAACGTGCTAGTGCAACACCTCCATTCCGAATACCTCTCTAACTAGCGACGATTGAGAAAAGAGTGCTGAAAAGCAGTTAAAATGCTTTGACGGATCTTTTACGTTATTTCTAAACAAATAACCAAAAATTTAAGATTTTAATTACTACCAAGTTCATTTAATTACCGCTGCAAAAGATCCAATGTAGTCATCTTTTCGAAACGGCCTTCTAACCACGTAATGGTGGTTTACATTCTACCTCTACCGGAATACCATTGCTTGCGGCAGCCATTAACGGTGGCAGCAAATGACACTCTTCTTTAACACAAAAGGTGTTCACGCATCTCTGCTTGAAAATCTGTCTTGGGTATTTTCAGTTTCAAGTAACAAGAAAACGATGAAGGAAAAGTGGATATTTAGGGCAAGGGTAAAGAATCACAATTACATGAGCAAGCATCTCTCTTTAGACGACAGTGAACTGACTTCGTCATACACGAATTCTACTCTTATTCAGGCCTAGCAGAGGAACACTTTTTCTTTCATAACAGAATTTTCCTGGAAGATGCGAAAAGGTTGTCTAAATTTGAGAGTCAAAGGAAACGAAAGCAAGTCCATTTTCGTGGCGTTAAGTGTCAAGAAATTTGTGTACCTTGCCCTTACGCGTTTCTTTGTATTTACTCATACAATTCGAGTTACCCCGGAGATCAAGAAAGTGGCACTATTGTGAAGCCTGTAACTATAATGATGTAAAGGAGCAAGACACATGCTCATGCCGAAACTGAAGAGAACACAATTTGACCACACATTTGAATTGGTACCCCTTTGTAGCATAGAAACACTTCACTCGATATCTTATCAAGGTCAACAAAGGTGCTATAAACAACGTTCGACTGCAAAACTCCGCAGACCTCTCGTGCCTTAGGATGACTCGCACCGCAGAACGGCACTTACCTACGCGTTTGAGTGTCGTATTTCTCCGAGAATAAATGTACTCATGTTTATTTTAATGCATAGGAATTCATGATGCACAGGTGCTGCTATGACAACCAGCGTGTGCTAGATCATAGTGCAAACTCTCTGCAATTATCTGGCCCCAATGCAATGATCGATAACGAAGTTGTCGTCCTATGGTACTGAGCGAGAGGTAATGTTACCATTCCGAAGCTGTGTGTTGCGAAGCATTTTTCTGTAACGGATAACAAGCTTCGAACTTCCAGTATTGGGTGCTATGCTTTTTTGGCTTGATATATGGCGCATCCGCACGGCTGGGAGTTATGCAACGTGGCTGTTGCCATGTTTCTATTACAGAGCCCTATTTAATTACAATATTTAAAGATATTGCAGTTATGGTTTAGGTACACTAATTATTTAAAAGGCATAACAACTATAAGCATACTAAAACCCCATAATCTTAAACATAATGCTAGAGTAGATTTGTAAATAAGAAAAAAAAATTAAATGCCAAATACTTTGAAATCCAAACCAAAGGGTTTCTATTATGTGTCTGAATCAAAATGAGAAAATTTAGATCTGAAGATTTGTATATATTTCAAATACAGTAATACGAACATTGTACAATGTTACAAAACAAGAAACACCTAAATACAGTACTAATAGGGTTAAACAACACACGTACACACATCTTCTTATAAAATTGAAATATAAACATCTGGGTCTTTTTCTATTGAAATAAAGGGCGAATAATGAAAGAACAAAAAAAACTAGTTTTTCTTTCCATTTCAAGGCACGAGGCTTTATTGAAAAAGAAAAGATATATTTTATCAATAAAACATATGATCAATTTAAATATACACATTACTTATCGGTAAAATCTGGTCAATTTAAGTTACCTATATAGGACATAAGCATATTATCTACCCTTGGGTTCTATAAACTTAAGCGGAATTTATAAGCATATTTTTACAGTAAAAAACGGGAAAACACTAAGCATATCTACCGTAAGGTCGTTTCGGAGGTATGCTTATAAGAAAATTAGTGTGTGCACTACTACTTTAAAAAGACGGGTTGGATATTTTCCCAATCCTGTATATTTGTTCCAAAGAGCTTCTCATCTTCAGATAGCTGGCGATTGTTAAGACCAGTGCCTGACAAAACCATCAACAAATTTTGTAAAACCAATTTTACAAATCAGGTTAATAAATTTGCGATACAGTAGTCTCTTCAAAAGTGGGTGGTGGCTGAAGGTATTATAAAATATTGGGGGAAGGGGTTGCCTTAGAAAACGAGGAAATAGAGTTTGAATTACTGACCAGGCGTTAATTTACGACAATATATTTTAATTTTGTTTATATATTACCGATTCTTTTACTGCCTTTAATTTACAGCTTGCTAATACATGGCTCAGGCGATATGAATGAATGTCTGGGGAGAGGATTCGGACGTCACTAAGGACTTTTCTTGTGATTAAGGATGTGCAGCTGACATTAATACAAGGGTGCACAGCGGCTTCCACAGGTAGAGGAAAGTGGGTGGATTGCTCTGCAGAGTAGAATCTACTACACTATCTTACAACCATAAACGCTTTACGGTTTTGAATGATGGGGGACTAGAGGAGCTGACTGAAGTCGACTACAGTAAGCGGAAACGAGAATGTTCAGGTGGAGTGAGGTGTGCCCAGGCTAGATGATCTTCAGGATGAATTGACAGAAACTAGATAAAAATGCATGCATCGCAACGAGGTAACAGTGGAACAGACTGCCGTGGGGTGGACACATCATGCGTTACCCCCTCCTGACCTGATTACATAAGACGTCAAGAAGATGTCCATCCCAATCAGAAGACATGGGGACGGAGAGTTAAAGAAAACCTCGAATAAAAAGGATTAACGGCAGAAATGCATCTCACAGTGATCTTTAAAGGTGAACAAAGAGAATAGACTTTGTCAAATTCGTTCCAATTGAACGCTTGTGGCTCTCTCTTTAATATCCCACTTTCCTTTAACCTAACAGTCACGTATGCTATAACCTTGGGCAAAATACACGTCTTTTCGGCCTTCGTACCTTCGTGTATGATGGTCGGCCATATTTATATATATCCTGTTAAAGCAATACTACGCGCTTCGAAGGGAGTCTGCTGCTAGTTGCAGTTGTTATGAACAGGAACGTAAGGAAATTGCGTCTTATCAGGCAACGCAATGTAGTAACATATGAACAAAATATGTCGTGGAATAACAAGGAGGTGCTACTGACAAAATACACTGTTAATAGTGTATCACGTGTCCCAATCCGCGCTGGTACACAGTGCTTACCGCTGACAACGGCGGGTAACAGCTTATACAGGCAGATCCTCAATGGAGGGCGTGGCTCTCATATTGTCTACCTCCTCATGTTGAATTAACAGCAGTTGCAAGGGGGCTCACATCCGTATAATGGGCTTTGGGTACCGCGAAGGAAGGTACATGTTATCACCGATCTTCGATGCCATATCAAACACCAAGTGGTTGTAGAGGCATCATGAAAGTTGGGTTTTGTAATTTGAATTAGTGAAACACTCCCTCCTTGCTCCAAGGCACTGTAACTATCTCATCCTATCTGATGTCGAATTAAATAAGAATAGGGGGCTATCTAGGTAATGTTTAGTGAAGAAATATTCTCGTGAAAGTTACCTATTCAAGCAGTGTTCAATTAAGTGATATTTCTTGTTCTAAAAGTGCGATTTGTAAGCGCTAGTATAACAGGAGAGGAAAGGCAATACTCGGAAGAAAACACATATCTATTCCTTCTCATTTTTGTTACGAAAACTTTAAAGTTGAAATCTTGATTGGTAACCAAGATTGCCAAAAGACATATTCGGCACGTATGTGCACGAGTATTCTAGGATCAGATTCAAAAATTCTTTTTGCAACTTGTACAGTATATTTGGTATGTTCCTAATTTATTATAATGCAGATATCGATCATGACACCAACTAACTACATTCATACAAAGATTGAAAATTGCAAGAAGTCAGGGCCTCACATCAGTCCTAAATCATAAGATACAAATCAAACATTTTCATCTCATAAAACTGAGACTTGTCTAGTATTGCATCTACTATAAACCGGTGTATAACACCATCTGCTTTCCAATAGTGATATTGCTATGTTACTGTCAGCTTATTAATTTTCAAGAAGGATTTCCATCCTCTGCCTTGAAGAGTCGGGTTCTTATGTTGTGGTTTGAAGCCTAATGAATTTGCATTAAGCGGTGTCAAAAAGAGCTCTCCCACTGGCTTCGATCATCTGAATATCCTTCTTCATCCAGGCACTGTCAAGAGATAAGCACTTCTACCTCCGAAATAAACGTTTTCCACATACCGGCACTGTCTACAGACCGATACTTCAAATGCGCTGTGAAAACTGACCTTTCCTTCCAATTTTGGGAAATAGTGCAGGTTATCCACTAACCAGCAGCTGTGCACTGCTCGCATGTTTAAATCCTTCCAGTATAACTTCAGACACGCAAAAGAAAATCCATACGACTGGAGGCGGTAAGGGAAGGAGTAATGTTGAATAACTCATCCGGGGTCATTGTCTCCACTGATCCTTACTGGTTTGTGTCTGCTTCAGTATCTTCTTGTTCTGTCCTCTAAGGCCATGTCAAAAGAGAATGGCAGGCATGCACGCTGCCAAGTCCCCCATAACTGCTGGGTTAAGAAATTGGTCAGGTTCTACAAGTTGTACCTGTGCAGATACTCCCCGGTCAAACTTCACGCTGGCTTGCCTTTGGTAAAGTGGAAAAATTCTTTATACACTAATCCTATCCCTGATTTGCCTCAGAGCGAAGAAAAAACACGAGTGACTTACACGATTCCAATGACAAGCAACTACTTCTACAAACAAAATACCCAAGTGGCACTTGGCGATAAAATGCTGCTTTACCCATTCTGTATCAGCTTCATGCGATTTCCATTTCTCTGTCCCCCTCTCTCGTAATTATTCTCGATGCACATGTGTCCGTTCGGCATCCTTTCAAACCTGCTTCACCATCGTCTCCAGGCTGATATTCATCAGGCAATGCTTTGCGCGCTCAGCCTCAGCGGCTTTGCTTAATCCTCAGCTTCAATACTCCACCGCAAATTACAGCTTTTAAGCGTCAGATCTAACATCAACAGATATTTGCGCTTAACAAGAACGTTTTCATATCTCTACAAAGCGACTGGTTAAAAACCAGATTCACATCGGGGAACGCTGGCCATCACCTAACAATTTGAACCTCTTTATGCTTGCTGGGAATCGCAGCATGATTGTGCGGGAAGAAGGTTGTCATTGGTGCTGACAAAAATCGCCTAATGGTCACAGGGCGTAAGGAATACATGTCTTTTTGGAGCACCTCGAACTTACGTAAATACTTAGTAACACGTAGTACGGAAAATTCACATAAGGTTCTATTGTGATTCACCACTAAATTTCCACTTTGACTGTCAAGATGGAGAAAATCCGTGAAACCCATAGTACTATTACGTAATGTCGTTATTAATGCAGTGCTTTAAACGAAACTAGAAATGGACACGAAAAAAATCAAATGACCTACTGCTATGCATAATATGCGTAACTGCGGAAAACGCCGTAAATATAATTACTTGTTATTTATGAACAGCTCCCAAAATCTCTTCTAACCTCAGACTCGCTTAGCATGGATGATACTTTAAAGCTCACAGCTTTTTAACAATAGTTTAAATTTGATAATTTACACTGGGTTACGTTTGGGTACAATAAATACTACAAGAAAGATCTACATAAACATGCTTTCACATTTTTCGACCACTGTCATAAGTATTAGTTTTTGGACCCAAGCATAACAGAACTAACTTCCTGGATCTTCATATAAAACAATTGATGTTTAGTGTAGCAATTTGCTTATACTTAGGTAGAATTATAATAAACAATATAGAAATAGATGAAAAGAAATTGTTGATGCTACGTATTTTATATTCTTCATTGCATAATTGTAAGGCGGGGATCGAATTGTATTTATGGTCAATTTTCGCCTATAATAGCATATTGTCCTCCCCCAATTTATAGAAATTATGGGTCTCTACCCTTCTTTGTCAAGGCCATGGGGTTGTTGCCTTGTATTGTGGTAACCACTTATGAAGGTTCGTAACCATTTTTTGGTGGGCTTGTATTCGGGGGGGGGCTTAAATACGGAGGAAATCTGTATGAAGATGTTAGAATATCTGTTCCGACACCACTGACACCTTCTATAAAGCTATATCACGTCTACAGGTCTGTTTAAAACGTTGGAGATAGCTTTAATTGACTGTTGCAACCAGAAAACGCCCACAATACAGGCAGAAAAAACGCACCAAAAAATTAAGAACAGACTACAGCATTATTGGCTGTTAGTTGCTAAAAAGATTAGCCCCTTTGATAACAACTGCGGCTGTTATTCTTGTCAATGAGTAAGTCACTGAAACATACCGTGCATCTACCAAACGTATATGGATACAAGTAAAAGAAAGAAGAATCCAATGTCAATATCAGATGTATTATTCAAAGACAAAACTGAGAAGTTTAGGAACGATTTGGTACACAATAAATTTTTAAAAAAATAGAAGAGAAGCTAAGAAAAGACTTTATCACTGCGCCTGTTTGTTGTTTCATTCTGATCGCACATAAATTTTCAGATTTTTACAGACCCATCGAATAAGACACCTGGGCTAATATTAGCATGAATCTGTGGGCTTGTAAATACAGTAGGTGTATTCGAGATTTTATCGTACTAGATTATATACACAGCTGTTCCAACCCTAGTCTACGTTCAGACCAGGTACTAAAGTAGTTTTATCTGCATGCAGGCTAATCGAACCCAAACATTATAATATCTTGCTACTTCCTACATTTACTACCCTGTCCCCACTGTTTATAGTTGAATCGTACGGTTAATGGCAGGCAATGGTGTTACGAACTCACGTTGAAGACATGACCATAAAAAATACCCATCGATATCTGTTACTAGACCCCGTTACATCTAAGCACAATAGGTCGAAAATGTTCCCAAAAACAGAATGGAAGCCCAGGAACCCAACAGGCAATATCTTTCATTCCAGACCCAAATCTTCACAATCGAATTGTAAATGAGGCATGACTATGTGTCCTACCATTTTCTTTCAATTAAAAAAGTATATATAACATCTATTATTGGTACCTCCGCAATTTACTACTTCTTGTTAATACATTCCGACCTTAACATATCAGTTTCTCGAACTTATGAAAATATTTGGCTAATGTCCTGTGATGTGAATGAGGAGACGGCTGCTCAAAATAACTTGGACGGAAATGTGATAAGGAGGAGTAACAGGAAGGACAAAAGGAGAGACGAAACAAGAAAATAGTCTAGGGGAGGCGAAAAAGCAAAAACTGTTAGCGTAACTCTAGAACTGTAGGTTTGGTCATCACAAGTTCGCTGAAGGAGGGCAAAAAGCATTTTTTAGTGCCCACTAAAGCAAGCGTTGGCGGTAGCACTGTTTTTCCTGTTACTACTATCTGAAACGACTTGCTAATCGTCGCATTCACGTGTCTTTCGCCACATCAAGTATATCGTTCTTACCAAGAGATCGAAACGATGATCTCTTGAACCAAACGCGTCAACTCGCCAACTTCATCCAACGTTGCAAAAGTTAAAACGATGAGATGGCCATTCAACCAATGATATGTCCAGTCAACCAATGATATGTCCAGTCAACCAATGATATGTCCAGTCAACCAATGATATGGTCAGTCAACCAATGATATGGCCAGTCAACCAATGATATGTCCAGTCAACCAAAGATATGGCCAGTCAACCAATGATATGTCCAGTCAACCAATGATATGGCTAGGATAATATTGTGTTTGTTTCTTGAAACTCTTCATCAGTGCCGTTTTCATCTTCCGGTATCCGGGAGACTGTCTTGCGTGGAAACTGCAGTATTTCGCAGCTGATCTTCTATAGGTGTGGCCGCTATATAACTACTGTGACGCCTAGAATTATATTGTAAACTTTACTTCATGGCCGTGACGAAAGAAGAACGCGAACAAAATCCTTTTCTGCTGTACGTAGCAAGTAGATGTTTGGCTACGTGGCACAGGGCAAAAGCGGCATCCTTAAACGTCAACCAAAAATCCATGATACCGTTACGCATTGTACAGCCCAGCTATCGTTCGCATAATCAAGACGTTGGAAAAATTGTAACTCAATTAGCAGATCAAGCGAGAAATTCTTGTGGCAAAATCACCATTCTTCGTAAGTTGGTTGTGCGACACAATCGGCAGGCAAAATCATGGATAAAACTCGTCCCTTGATGTCAATTTTGTCCCTCTTAGTGTTCCCCATTTACAAAACTGAGTTCAGCATGAGCATCTTTAAACTGCGTCCAGTGACAATGCAACCACTTGAAAATACCAGTGCGTGGTCAGCAGTGTGTAAAATTCCACAAAAATCCGATTCGCAATGAAAGCTGCTACCCTTGAATCGACTGCTTCTCACCAAGACACCAACGGTGCAGTTTAAAATCTGCAGTTTTATAAATGCATGTGATAAGAAGATAGAACCTACCCGAAATCTGATACGCGTACGAAGAACAATAAATACTTCTCAAAATAAAAAGCGAGTTTTAATAACGTCAGCTCTTTCCAAATTTGACTTGCAGGTACAGGGCCACATCGTATTACTAGAGTACATAATTTGCCCTCATATTGTTTCCTTTTCACCCCTTTTCGAGAACCGCGTTTTAAGGTCTCCATTATTGTAACTTTCTATTAGTTATATATATTGTTGGTACGTTAAAAAAGCAAACATTCCCCGTGACGTACGCCAGCATATCACAGTACAAGATGTCGTACACCTTGTTATCATCTATTCTATAATGGACTGGGGTTATAAACAAACTCTCAGATTACTGTATTTACTTCAACATTATGCTTCTGTTTATGGTGACCTTGGTTATTAGTTATATTCAACTATTTGGGAGCATGGAAACGACTTTAACAACTTGAATCTTTACAATCATTCATCATCCCACTAAAACATTCACAACGAATGCAACGTTTCTACTCATCCAGCTTCCCGCCATCTAAAATTTTCTGACAACGGTTGAAGGCTCATAATCAAAATGGTAGCACTGTATCTTCCTGCACTTGGGGTCAGTTATCACTGGGTGATGAAGTAAGGTTTTTGAGAGGAAAGCATTTGAAATTCTGAGCTTTGAAAAGATACTAGAGAAATTAACACCTACAAACTTGACTTCTTGGTGACAAAACCTTCCATTTCTTTGGTATCTTTCAAAACTTATTCGACAAATAATTACTTTGCAATCTCTCATCGTACCTCCTGATCAGCAAAGGGGCATCACAGAATTACTTTGCAACCTTCAATGGGCTTTGGACACGATGATGAGTGGTAGTCGTTCCATGGTCAAGTCACATGGCGCAAAGAGAGTGGTTTCCAAAAATGACGATTTTGACGTCCAACACCGGAGTAGCAGGAGCGACTAATGAGACGGGTTGAGAAGTTGTGTATGTTAACGGCGGAGTTCACCTAGCCCACTTGCTGGAGAGCAGACCTCTAGTGACATAACTTTCTATTCCTCTAGTACACATTACGGCTTGCAAAGGCACTAGGGCACCCACATTCAAATACGGAATCCACAGCAACCTCGTCACTATTCATAAAACGAATGATACGATGACCAGTACACGATTAAATGGTTAAGGCGGTAGCAAGCACGCACTTACTGATCGGGCAGTTATACCCTGTACCATTATATAATATTAACCCTAACAAATATTGTCTGCAAAGTAACAAGGTCAAACACATTCTCAAATATAGAAATCCTAGAAACCCCGTCACCTATATGAGACCAGGTCAAAAGAAAACCACTGGAAGTTTAAGACGGCAGTCCCAAGTTTTGTATACAAGCACACAAGGTAGAGGACGGCAGTTTATCCTATGCCATGGCATGTAGCACGATGGCCGTTGCTCTCACCCTGCCTTTGGAATTGGATCCTTTGGCAGTTTATCCTATGCCATGGCATGTAGTACGATGGCCGTTGCTCTCACCCTGCCTTTGCATTTGGATCCGTTGGCAGCGCGTGCGTCTTTAAAGTGGGCCATCAGGGAATTTGCTACGTTTATTCGGTTCAAGCCATTGACACTTTGCTACCAGCTTTTTCGCCGGGGGTAAAGGTCATGATACCTAACACCCTTCAAGGGAAAAAAGGGTAGCACTGCGTAAATTGATAAAATTCTAAAAACTAAGGTTAAGTATTGTGTGAAAAGAAATCTAACTTCTTCTTTCATAAAGATGCTACATTCGCTTTCCTTCTTTTTTGGCTTTAAGAAAATGTATGCTCTACTCTCTGAAAGCGCTGTTCACTACAGAGCAAATCGTATTAAATACGTCATATGGTACTTTCGCACAGTACAGTGTTGCTATTTATGGCGTAGGATACAATGCCAGACGCAAGATTTCCTCAAAGGTGTTGGTATAATGGAGATCTTGCTCTATTCAACAGCGAGTACGTGAGAACGTCCAATACGTGCATCACGTGGCCGCCCGTGGAGAAAGCGCATCCAGAAAAAGCAACGGCATTGATTCGGCACTGTTAAAATTATATCAAAAGAAAATGTTTCGTTCATACAGCAATTCACGAGTCAACGCGACGGTTCGCGACTGCTAGGAACCGGACAGCCTCGCGAAAACTCCAAGCTGTATTTCTTCCCGATCCATCCTTCGTGGTATTGCAATCTTCCACATTCCTTTAAGGCACCTCCGGTAACGGCAAGTTACAGCAGGACGACAACGTCTCAGTACGCGGGACACATAGTTTGTCAGCACAAAAACCAGGATATAACATATTCCTCCAAGTGAACGCGAGAAAACGAGTTTCACATTTTGATGGTGCCGAGCAGAGGTAGCCAAACACATAACCAACTTCAACAGAGATTCTGTTGCCAAACCAGACTTATTCTTTGCTTTGTGTGTTTTTCAATCGATTTATTTGCAGTTGGCTGTCACTCCTACATGCCGCCAATTTACGCCAACTATTCCACTTACAAGTTAAATTACTACACATAAATTTTGCTTGCTTTTACATACATTATGGTGCTTTTGAATTGCTTTCTTGAATTATTCTATGTGGGATATTCCTTAACATCATGAGACAATGTATAGCACATCTTTCGGTGTCATATCTTAGATTTTCACTGGTCCCTGTGGCCTTAAGACTCTCCGTAATATCGGAGAAGTAGTCACTTAAAACCTCTGCTGTTTTATAAACGCAAGTAAAGATGTTGTTGTTTTCAGCAAGAACGGCTGTATTTGAAGTTTGTATCACTTCACAAAACTGAGTGCACAACACAACGTGCATAGCAACTTTGACCTGAGTAGCATAAATGCAAAGTCGCTAGAATGGCGGTCGCTGTTAACTGCGTTAAGTTGTAGTCTACAGATTAGCAGTTTGCTAGAGTCTCCAGAACGACTCGAATAAGTGACCTGACGTGATCCAATATTTACGGAAGAGATATGGACAAAAGGAAAAACAAGTCAAGGTTGAGACAAAGCAACTGAATTCAAAGGGGTAATGAAACACTTCCTACGATACTAAAGCAAGGACTTCCATATTAGTTTCACAATATGCTGCAGGAAGACCAATTTCCCTAATGCAATACAAGGTATAAACAGGTCCCTCTGTCTGTACTGATGTATTATCGTATAGAATGTCACAATAAAACTCGTCTATCTTTAAGTACAACCACAATAAATCCATTTGTACGCGCCACAATTTATCTAGTACTTGTGTTGGCACGATAAGGCAGCATATGATTCAGCTGCACCTTCAAGGGCGTACAGATACTTGAAGCAATAACAACAAAAATAACAATTAAACCTACATACAAGTTTTTCTACTTTTTCAATTTTTTAGAGATTGATGCATGTAATGTGTGCGTTTCTAACGCACCTCGCATTTAAGATAATCTACAAGTGACGAAGACTTGGAGAGTTTCTCACGCCAAGAAGGATCTTCTAATCTTCTTATTCCGTATCCCTTCTCCGTGTGCTTTCTCAGCAGCTTGAGATAAAAATGTCCAGGTTAATGTATGGCTCTACAATAGGGAAAGTGTATAGTCATCATATATTGTTGAATAAAATTGACATGGATCCAACAAGAAACAAGCTCGTCTAAAATTAGTGTACAGAAAATAATACGGCATGTTGCCAATTTTGCGATCAAGATCACGTGGCACACATGGTACACATTGCGAAAACTAAATGTCCTCTATGTATTTTAAAGGTTGTAGAAGTTTTCAGGTAAGCAAAAAACTGATGTAGCTTTACCTTTCCAATTAAGTGCAGGACTACCAAACGTTTCGTTGTTAGTGTTAACAAGAAACCATATTTAGTTTAGCAATTGTTGGGTTACTGCCTCTGTACATAGTTCACAAAGATTTCACTGATAATTAACTAGTTAGGCCTGTCTCTCATCCAATTGACAGGCATATGGATGATGTGTAAGCACATAACGAGCATCCGAAATTGACTGAGCAAGCAACAACAACTTTCGGAACAACTGCCTTACGACCGTGCCACATATATCGATGCTTTCAGTAACCCTATGCAGCGTGACACTACACTCGTAGGTATTGTAGACACTAATACAAAGGCCGGTATCAAATTACGTCATCGTTTAACAAATAGCTATTGTAATCCTACGTATATGTTAGACGATGAGATAGATACTGAAGAAATTGCCTCTCCCGTCTTACCTTCAAAGTGATAATCCATGAATAAATCCTGCAAATGAACATCGTGCTATTTACACAGAAAATGTAAGTTGAATGTGCAACGAAAATGGCACTACTTACAATTTCAAGCTTAAGAGAATAATGACATCTACACTAAAATTTCCGCCTTTGTCAAAACATTTCCTCTAATGTCATTTTACATGCACTACACATAACAATATAAATAAAATTTCATGGAAATTATACGACCTTATCAAAGGATCCCGGTGGTTACATATGATAACATACGGTTCAACATTTCATATCCTCTTTTCTCGAAGATCCTTTCTTTTAGATATACTCCAACATTTTAATACCCTGCAAATCAAGTCTTGCATTAATCTTTTCGTCAGCTAATGCTTTACTGATAACATATCACCTCCTATTCATCTTCATCATTCATCTTTATCAATATCTGTCATAGCTGCTCTATCTACCTTAAGTTATATTTCTTGTTGTTGTGGGGTCAAAGACTAATAATGTCAGCGAAAATGTTTACATGAACCTAGAAGGTTTCAACGCTCTTTTCTATGCTATTATAATCAGCCTTGTTTGGTTGCTATGTTCCTTGGTTTCAAATCAAGAGGGCCAAGAGGGTCAGAGGGTCAGAGGGTCAGAGGGTCAGAGGGTCAGAGGGTCAGGGTTCAAATCCCTGAAGGGCCATCGGTGACGTCGGGAAGGGCATCAGTCTTAAAGTGTTCTATGCTCTGGTAACAAGTCCCATGTACATGGACACAGCCGTAGCTCTGTAAAGGGGAGTGCACGATGTTAAAAACGCTATAATCACCTAAAGGTTTCTTACAGGTTAGCACAGTTGCAATGAGGGTAACAACCCATCATTTGACTACGATTACTTTGCATAAAAATACCACAGCATCCATTAAGTTAAAGTGCTACAAAAAGTGTATCTCAAAATCTTAACCCAGATCAAGTTTAATAAACGTCACACTTGAGCACTTGCTATCTATCTGACGTTCTGATGACGGTAATAAATGTCAAAAACTCGTGAGTTCAACCAACGCATGTAATTGCCGGATGAGATCAAAATGTGGCAACTGAAATTCCCCACCTTAACAGGCAAGCCCCTAAGAAACAGTGAAAGTGAAACTACTTAGTAGTCTAACTAATAACTTCACTTAGGGCGGGGCGGGGGTAGTGGCTTTCTCAGAGCACCTTTTCAAAGGACATGTTAAATTACTATGGTAACCTGAAAGTGAAATATAAAATCCAGAGGGACTGTCCCAATAATTCCGAAAGAGCATCTCAAATTCAGGACACATAAATGTATAGTTGTATAATCAAAAGAACGTGCTAACCTGAGTGAAATTACAAACACTGAAATTACTAGAGCTCTTTTCTACGCATCGCTATATTTTTCAAAACTTTTAAGGTCCATTTATTCTTTCAAAACTGTTTTTAGGCACAGCAAAAAGTCGCACACTTCTTCATATGAAAAGTTTACAATTGTTTTGGGTTTCAACAGAACATCAGCTTCCTTTACATTCGTGTGCTTTCTGGGTCCGGTTCACATGTTGTTCATGTGCGACAACATTCTCGTAACTGCGGCATTTGTAAAGGGCAGGCACAGATCATAAATGCCTCCAAATATCTTGATACAATCGTTCACATATACGTATTCATACATCAAATATGAGCGCCTTGGTTCAAAAACCAGGGCATTTTAGTGTTCACGTACGAACTTTACATCAACCTGGAAATGTTTTAAGAGTAAGGACTGTCCTGGTAAAGTCAGTACATCT
>JAAAKL020004097.1:0-21661 GCA_010016065.2 Carybdea cf. marsupialis auct. non (Linnaeus, 1758) | reverse complement strand
AGAGACAAGAGCGCTTTCTTGCCTGCGAATCGACAAACCAACCGTCTGTGCTGATACCATTATGAATTTTGAAATCCAAAGATCTTAGTTTGAAGTATGTCATTTATGTGTGACATGATAATGGTTTCCTGTTCATTTTGTCATAAAAAACAAGACTCGTCAATTAGTAGCCCAACTAACAGCTGTATACATTATCTAACACAGAACTGGCCAAAAAAATCGTTCGCCTCCAGCTTTGGCCTCCAGCTGCATGTTGGTCAGGCCTGTTATTAAGATCGCCCTGCTTTAACGCCATCAAAACAGCACTCTTTGGAGTCTTTTGTACAAGGGTCTAGAAAGATTGTGATATTCCCAACTCCCAATAATCATCTATAGTCGAACAAGAGAGCTAGGTGTGAGTTTCCGTAACAGAGAGCGGGGCATAATAAAACGATTTCGGACGGGGCCGTACGAAGCGAAGGGGGGAGGTGATACCTAGACCTTAAAATAATTTTTTACCGGAAATTCCTTTGCGGTCTCAGTAACAATGTGCATTGTACTTAGCTCTTTAAAATGGGATTAAGGTTTGCATTGACATAACAATCTTGCATCTCTATCGTCTGAGGGACAATGGATCGAAAATCTCAACTTATGGGTTAGACACTTTGAGACTTGGCCCTCCTTAATAATTTAATCCTTGGTACTGCCTCATAGAATTATACATCATACTGCCAAGTGGGGTGGTATGATCTACTCTTACATGATGCTTTAAGACTTTGATTAGAAAAAATAGTTTAAAGTAAGAAACGCGTATGCACATTTTGAACTATCGCTATCATTTTCATAAAACGATAATGTAGCTCATACAGGGTGGGCACTTTCCATAATTTCCTTAAATTGGGGAGCTAAAATAAAGTTTTATTCAACATTGTTTTCAAGTTGACTTCAGATGGAAATAACTTGTTCACAGCATAGATAACAGTTGTTCCTTCCAGAGTAAAACCACCGCGAAATAAACTCAAGTATAAACTCAAGGGCTCATCAGAGCTCGAAATCGTGACTCGGACGATCAGCTGATCCTTGGTAAAACCTTCCAGTAATGAAAGTACCGTTTACCCCTTGTTCGATCACTCTCAGAAGCACCAGAAAGATGACTTGCGGGTACTACAAAGATTTCAAAGGAGCTTAAAATGATATAACCCTGTGTAACTCTCTAACACATGCGATACAAGAATCAAAATGTTATGTTTTGATGTTTTATCCTTATTGGTAAATATAAGCATAAACATGCTTTGTTCATGACGTGAACACGTGATAATCTTGCTATTTAATGACTTGTTCGGTATTGATGCAGTTAGTTATTTCCAGTTTCAAGTCTAAGAGCAACTTGAAAATTATACTGTGTAGCGCTCTATCCTCGTATACTGTTTGCTATGCGATCCTGTCGTTGTGCCTCCCTGTGGTTATCCCAGATACATCACAAAACATAGCTTTGGGCTTGCTTTGAAGATAGGGATTTATCAGACACCGGCAGTAGACAACCTGCTACCGTGAAAACGTCAAACATATCAAGGTAATTCTATAAGAACAAAATATGATATCCACAATTTTGCTAAAAATTCATGGCGTTACTCTGTCGAGGTTACCTCGCTACACTAGAAGTTCAAAATCATTAGTTAATATACCAACATTTACAGTACCTTATATCCGTATTGATTTAAGATGTATACAATTATCATAGGTGCTATTGATTGGGCTGGTTTAGTGATAAGTGCATTTGTTCCAAATACTGTAGACGATACAGGATATCTTGAGAAAAACAAATAAAGCAGGACTTGGGTTACGTTGAAAAGAAAAAAAGTGGTTAATGACAACTGACACATTTAAGTATTTTCACATCTCTTCACGAACGTGGTATTTGCTACTGTAAAACAGCTGTATTGTGCAATGGGAATAGCACCACTACCAACGATAGGAAAGGCAGCCGTTCCCTCCCGGAAAACAAGAACCACAACAGCACTACACTCCGTAGAAACGATATCACCAAGACGCGATACATTACTGTAGGCATAATGAACTATCTGTTCATATGACGAATTGGTCGATTTATATTCGACTAAGAAACAAATCTATATAGTGTGGCATTCAATCACCAGCAAAAATATAATTGTGGGGGAGACAAATTCTTATTTCATGACATCATACGTGGTGTTACTTGCTTTAAGCATGTTACATGCCGCAGGAGCTGACAATTGCTGCCTATGTCAAATTGTACTGGGTGTCTGCTCTACTTTCTCTTACTCAAAAGGGTAAGTAAGTCCCAAATAATACCAACCTCCGCCGATAGAGTTTTTCGTCGCAGTCAATTATATCCGATAAAGGCAAGTTGAACAATCCAAATGCTGAGTTAGGAAGTGCACTACAAGAAATGGAATCAGAAAATATAGGTTATTCAATATCTTCACAAACAAAACGGTAGGAGATTCAAAGCTGTAGCATCAGTTTGAATGATATTCATTACACGTATTTCCTAAGTCATGACTTTTGTTTGCACGACGTCGCTTTCGTTCTACCTTGCTTTCATCCATATAGGTCTTCCCCTTTTCATCTCTTGCTTCTACTTCTCTTCTCCTTTAGGTACTTCACAATCTTTCATCATACCTCCTGATGAGCAGAGAGGCACCCCCCAGTGGGACTTAAGCTCTCTGGGGGTCAGAAATCATAGAGATTGCTGAAAATATTTTTATTTTTTATTTTTTATTCCAGATACAGGTAAGGTTTTAACAAAACGGTAAGGGATTGCCCAAAGGGGGCCTGATACACTACAAATGCGACAAGCGCCGCCGCTGCCGCAAAAGAGAGTTCCGAGGGAGGGATACACATCTACCGTACTCGGTACCCCCTCGACATTCTCAGCCTGTCTTTCTCTTACTTTTTTTGTATGCTTGGTTGTGTATCTCTCCTATCTTCCAGAATACAAACCACGTACAACTCGAAAATTACAGTGGGTGATAAACCAGAAGCCCAAATCGTCTCTCGCCTAACAGTTACAGGTGTTTAGGTACTTCACTCCCTCTTCCTTCTCCTTCTTTTCCACTTCCTTCTCTTCCTCCTCCTCCTCCTTCTCTACGTCCTCATCAGTGTCTTCTGATTTCCATTCTTCTCTTCCTTAATATCCTCCATTCGTCTTCTTTCCTCCCGTATTTCCTTTCTCCTTTATCTCTGTATGTCCTCAACCATCTTTGCCCTCATATACAAACACGATTAACTTCCAGCCTACGTAAAGATACCTTTGAATAAAATGGTGTGATATTTATGATTGAAGCATATGTTCACATAACCCATAGCATTGAAACCAACCATCTGTAATTGTCGCTACCTACAACTAATTGTTGTGAAGCCCTTGTGCAAACCAGGTACTATGTACTTGAGACCCTCAATAACGATGAATTAATAATAATGATAAGACGTTAATTATTCACCGATGATGCTGATGTATAAATCTGGAACTGGTTTGTGCGTTCAGTGACCACGGACAGGTATGATTTGTTTCTGCAGTTTCTATCTGTATATATGTCTTCATGCGCAATGTTCAAGGAACTTCCTGCCATCCAAACAGACGTGAATAATGATAAACAGCTATGAGTTATAAAACTATCACATCGAAATATTGTAACGTACTTGTCGACAATCATAAATATTGCTAACATCCAAAAGTGACTCCTTCCACTGATATACATAATGAATGCAAAGGCCACCTGTTGGGAAGAAATACACTCAATATACACCTTGTATTAGTGATTCCCAAAGTGGGCAGTACCACTCCATGAGGGCGAGGGTGGATATACTCATGAAGGTGGTGTAAGGAAACGAGGTGAATGGGCATAGATGACCTATATTACATATTTATAAATTTGTTTTATATTCATTCTACATGTGAATAACAAACGGTTGCCTCCAATACATCCTCAGTAACATAGTTTAAAGGATTTAATTTGCAGCCCATCCATACCATGCTTAAATCGTGGAACTATTTTACATCTATATTTTGGAGGCGCTAAGAATGTGCTGGGAGTCAAGGTGTTCAAATTACAGGTTTGTGAATTTACTGGCACGTGTTAATCTGCAATGCAGGTAGCGGTTAACAGGCTGCACTCGCAAAGAGTCGGATCTCTCCTTTAAAGCAGAGGAAGTAACCGTACAGTTGGCTATCACTGGGAAAACTAAAAGATATTGGCTGGGGTAGGCTTTGCATACAATGACGATACAAGAACCCTTATCTGTATATTTGGGTATCCCCTAAGCTCCTTCAGTACCTCAAAGTGTTCATTGAGCAGAACGTATTCTTGGCTTTCAGGAGTTTGACCACAAGCAGGCTAGACCAAGATCAAAAAGGCCTGCTTTCAAAGCTTCAAATGATCTTCAGATGTGCGTTTATGTCCGTCCACTTGACTTAGTAATAATTCAAATTCGGAAAGGAGCTCTTTCCTTACGACTCGCTTGGGTGGGATTCCCAAGTCCCGACCTCTTGAAAGGACCTCTTTCTGAACGTCACCAAGTAAAACATTTGAAGGACTGGAGATGTATTCATCGTAATCAATGAATGGATCTCCGAATAATTGTTCTTTCAAATGACTGGGTTTGCGTTGCGTCCGACAGAGGTAATAATCCGACAGAGTCGAATTTAGAATGGTCGAGGGAACTGTGAGACCTTGCATCAGGCATTCCTGTATAATGTCTTGAGTGACGACAATCTATCCCTTTCTTTTCCTAAGTCATCTGCAATAAAAGCATGTTCCACGGCTAAACTAGGTTTCAATCTGGCTCTCTGCACACGTAAAGAGACGTACTCGGCTGAAATCTTCGAAAATGAGCATGACTGTTAAAATTCCAATGTTCCTCCGCATGAAGAAATCTTACCTCACAGTTTTACTATATTATTGGGATCACTGATTTGATTTGATTTCTACTGGGGTTTCAAATACTCAAAAAGATAATTGGTGCTACCGATATGTTTTGATATGTAAAATGTCATTGTGTGAGATTGAAACGTTACATCCTTTGTATCTTAACGATACGAACAAAGCAACTACTTATCCCTTCTAAACTTATCTTAATAATCAACCGATTATCTTTTCTTACATTGAACAGACTGTTGCTCTAACATCCAACCTCAATGTAATCCAGTTCGTGATGCTAATTGAGGCCTTTGCCTTAACGGTTATCTCTCCAAACCCCAAAGACTTGTCTTAGTTTCGTGGTGGTAACAATTTTGGTCAACGTTATCTGAGTACGTAGTCATGAGAAAAATTCGGTGTTTGTCCTATTCGGCTATCATGCGTCATGTGTTAATAACAACAAGGGCCGTCCATCAATAAATACTATCCACGTCACTCAAAACAGTATGAAAGCTTTCCTTCTTTCCACCAGAGATTTTTAATCTCCATGGTCATTTAAAATCTCTGTTTCCACAAACAAGTTTTAGCAAAATGGCTAAGTTCACAATATCATAGTAACAGGCGCCCAATAATAAGTATTACGACATCGTGAACAGTTTCAAAAAACTAACCTTTGCATAAAAAGACCACATGATCCATTTATAAAAGCCAAATTTGCCCAATAATTTTCCGGTTGCCAATACGATAACCTGGAAGATGAGGATCGGATGAACGAATACAACAATTAATATTGCTAGATTGAAGGGATGTTATGCTTGCATTCATTACAAATATTTCTTTAACGATTACAAAATTTCCCGTTAAACACTGTGCTTGAGTGTCTTGCTTTTACGGGTAAGTATATACAGGGTTAACCGTCCAAAAACGCAACGAATGTTAATCAAGGTTGATGGGAACAGATATGTTTATCGCATGATTTCTGCAATATTGCGTAGAAAGCTCATAAAAAAGATAATGATGAAACTTGATACAAGGCGATACCCACATAAAGGGTGGGTTTGAGAAAGGATTAAAAAAGAAGTCAAAATTTTCAGGAATGTTCTAGCAAAGGTTCAGGATAAATCATACACAATTTCCTAGACAAACTGAATGGCAACAATAATATAATATAACCGGCTTAATCAATCGCACCCCTTCAACGTACGACCCATCCAGTGCTCGAATAAATTCCAGCAGGACTTTCCAATCCCAAGGAGAATGCCATATTCAGGGGAAATTCTAGGAGCGAAGATTAGATTCCGGGAGGCTTCAAGAACTTCAACTAAACCCCCTCCCCCCACCCGATGATTTGTGAAATTTTTTCCTTATTTTCCTTATATAGTCATACTTTACGGGAAAATTATAGAACTAAAGAATAGTCAATCTTAAGAGAAAAGATAATGTTTACAACCTCAATAGATGGCTATACAGAAAAACTCAAAACTTCAAATACTTACTACAAACACATAGAAGACACAAGCGTCAGAGCTGCAATCTGATTGGTGGTAATCGTCGGACACTATAAATAGCAGTAACGACGACCCGGAGATGACTGGCTACACCTAAAATACCCGCCTCACTCTTATTAACGTGTAACGGCGTCCACAATGTAACCATATTTTCTGTCACACAATCCGAAATCATAGTCGTTTTATGTTGAAAAACCACGTCATGCTGCCATTAAGTCTCACATAAACTTGCTGGGTAAGATTACCGTCTTGATTGCTGATAACTGCAACACAAAAATCTAGCTAATGAGATTTGTTCAACGTAAAGCCTAAGCTTAAATGCGCAGATTTTCCACACCAAAATATCATGAAATAGCAGTCCTTCTTTCGATCTGCGTAAATTTGATTCCTTGTCATCTACGTCATTTCAAACGTAGCATTGATACAAACGTAAGAAAGGGAAATGATCGTATTCATTGATGCAATATAAATCGGGAACTGTTCTTAGCTGATAATGATCGCTCTAGTCCCACACTCGCTACAAAGTCATTAAAAAACGGGGAAAGCTTTTACTCTACAAACTCGTGCTGTAACAAAAGTGGAATATCTGTAGAAGTTGTAATAGCACTGGCTGCAAAGAGCACCGAACTGTACCACGTAACAGTATATTCTCTATGCAACAATGCAGCATCGAAATGTCGGGTTATGCAAAACTTTGGAGAGTAAAATGATGAACTAGATTAAACTAAGCATCATGCAACATTTGAAATAAGAAGCTGTGATTTTTACCTGTGGAAGCACAAAGGCTGATCCCGCAATGACACTCAATAGAAGCTGAGGTAAAAGAAGAAGCTGGATAATTTAAATTGGCATCGAGGCAGTCGATTCACAATAACCTGTGGTCATCTTCAAAGTGCTATGCGTCAGAGTGGGCGTTCACGTTTCACAACCTAATGGTCACCAGCGGTATAGTCTGTAAATCGAAAGTTTCTTTAGGGGCCACTTTCTGTAGAAACATTTTGAGCGATACGCTGTGATTTCAATCAAAGAACCAAGAGGGTGACGAATTGCGGTATAACTCAAAACAACACCATAAACTCCATCTTGTTGCAAACATTTAACTTAGAAAATTAGCATAAAGATCAGCGTCAGATCCCACCATCGTTAACTTCAAGTTCTCCACTACCTAATTGTAGGTGGGGTGCGGGTGCTCCAATAGTTGAGACTAGAACAGAGGATTTATGTTCTTCGTTTGAGGGTCAAAATAGCTAGAAGAGGGTGAGTCATTTGGGTGTGTTAAAAGATACGTTTTCTTAAATTCACTCTTCCGTAGTTGAAACAGCAAATTATAAGGAGTTTTTCATATTCTCAGAATGTCCAATGAACAAAATTTGTGAGAACGATCTGTCTTTCATACTTTGGGAGAGGTACGAACTGTAAGGGGTTGTCCTAATCAATCAATATCGCGGAGATCATTATCAAAAAATTGGATTTTAACCCCCACCCACGTTATAATGCCGTAGTGTAGAGCGTTTGATCAACTCAAAACTGATAGAAGAATGATAAATTGTCACAAACGTGATACTTTGTCATGATAAACGTGATACTTAAACATTACAAACTTTATACTGTAATAAAAGGCAAGTTTGAAAAATGAGTGGAGAAAAGTGAAAATGTGTCATCCCTTGGATTCAAACCACGGCTACCGCCGCACGTTTCTCTAATCCCAATACTTTCTATAATATTTTTACAAACTTAACAATTCAAATCCTGTCTCCTCGAGAATACTTTCAAAGATAAATTCGTTATGGAGGATGGAAGTCCCTGGCTTTAGGTCAGGAGAATGACTTCTGTAATTACCGGGCTTTTTCTTTATGGCGGGAGTCACGAAACAGATGAGGTGGAAAAGGGCACTGGTACACAAATGGTAACAACACATAATTATCTTTTCGGGACTAAATTACTCTTTTGATGCAAAACTTGCGTCTCAGAAGGCAGAGAGATGAAGAGAGGAGGGGCATGAACAGTAAGTAGGAGCAGAGCAGAGGCCACATGGAGAGAGTAAAGCAAATACGAGTTCAGGAAGTAAACAATACACAGGTGCAGCAACAACATAGAAACCAAGAGACGAAACAGAAGTAGAAACTGGAGTGGAAAGGCAAGGGGAAAATAAAGAAGAGTAGGGTGGAGGAGGTCACCGAACGGAATGGCGAAAATAGCATTGAAATGATGAAATGCTATGTTAGCTAAAACGTCCAACTTTTCTATTCCAGTTCTTAGACCGCACATTTTAACTCCACGACTTCACCTTTAACGGAACCTTCAAAAGATCAGTAGTATACAACGTTGAAATGCTTCCCAAAAAGGCCAAATGTTGTGGCTGCTATTAAGGTTAACTGACCTTCGACTTTTAGTTTGAATCCAACAACCCGTCAAATTTAAATACAACACACACTGATCACTAGTCTTATGACTTAAGCCTCACGTTACTTTCATCTAACAACGATATTAAATACGTATGATCAAATGTAACGACTTTCACATACCGGTGGAAAAGTACCGGTCCGAAAAAGATTGTCCCTAAAAATTCCAAAGAAGTTGGCACAGAAGGTTGTATGGAAAACCTATGAAAAACAAATACGAATGATTGAATTAATCACGTGACAATTTCTGTAGGCTCATCTCCTCTATGTTCCTAAATAATATAAGGTTAAAACAGAAGTTGTTGCAGTAGTGATTGCAACACTCATAGCAACTCAAGGGCGTCATGATGGATACTCATAGAAGCAATGCATATCCATAATTCAAAACATCGAGAGAGAGCCGTAAAATCAACTACGTTGCTGCTACTTAAAAGGAAATTAAAGGGGGAAAAGTGAAAATCGAAATTGTAATATTTTGTGCTTTGTACTGCGATGATTATGCAACTGGCAATTAAAATGTACTACTTCGTTGTTAGATGTTACTGTTAGTACGTCAAAGTACAGGAATTGTGGAAATCAATGGCGGAAGGGCCAGGGACGCCAGGTCGTGGACACGATTCAAAAGCCATGATGGTTTCTCAATGGAAACTCTGGATAATATACTTTAATTTTTGACGTTTCAAAGGCATACCGTCACGCCGTTGTGGTTTTTAATGATTACTAAAATATTTTAAGCGATATTCTAACTGTACGATACTGGTCTAAATAAACCACAAATGTTGTAATCAGAGGGCGTTAGGATTATTTTTGTCCAGCAAATGCTGTATAACGGTCAGGTTAGAGGTTAGTTTGTCTAGATAGAGGGTGTCAAGCTTTCGAATACGACCTAATACAAATGTGAGTAACAAGATGTGCTTTATGACATTGTATCGATCGGGAGTAATGATGATCACTTTAAATAATAAGTATAACATCAGAGTCTATATTTTATAGTATTTGTGGCATTTTTCAATAATTGAACTTCAAATTTGCTTGTGACACTCAGCTATAACGTGACAATACCATAGATATGACTGCTGCATTGTGGAAATATGAAAGGGTTTCAGATCTGTACCAAGAATGGAAGGATGCTTTGGAAACGGCTGCAAACCCACCCCTGTTATTCATGTGTCTCTGCAAATTGCTCTGTTAGGCAGGCAGGTAACGCAATATTCTCTTTGCCCTCTCGTGGCTATTTCTTTCCTCCATCTGTATTTCATCAGGTATTTTATTGTCGTTCGACGATGATATAATTTGAAGACTACTTGTAGGCTTATTAACGGGAGTAAATAGGAAACCACAAGATACGAAAGGAAAGCATAACGAACTTAATTTTTTTCCCATTACTAAAAATGGCATAGATGTCTGTTTGTGACCACGACAACTAAAAAGGTGGATCGACTTGAATGAAATTTGATGGATTGCAACCCAGACGTTGTGTACTTTTGGATATTTTCGTCTTGACAGTGGGTTTTCAAGAGATTGTGACTTGCAGGCATCCAAAAAACGATTTTTATAATCATTGGTCACATTGAAAAAATACCAAACAATTTTGAAATCAAGGTAAAACGTAAAATGTTTTTAATTATCTTTTTCCTGACTGGCTCTAGTCATGAAAAAGATAAATAAATGAACAAGCAGAAGCACATGCATACACAGAAAGGAAAACATGCTCGCTCACTTTTTTAATTTCGCGTTACTAATACAAAAAACAGGTCTCGAGAAGAATAAAACAACCGGAGAATATGAAAACATTGATGACAGCAAAAACAAAAATAAACATAGCTATATTTTTATATATAACGCCCGTGATATAAGAGGACTTACCTGACAAAAATTTGTGGCCACGAAACTAACTGTTAAACGAGAAAATTAAAATTACAAACGTATACTGGGAGGTACTTCAACACTAATTAAACCAGCTGCTCTTAGAAAGAGAAACCCTAAACACAATTCGTCTCAATCTTTTTCAGATTTACTTCAGATTTACTGCCAGTTGGATGTATGAAATGCAATTGGAAGTTGAGGTAGGGGCGGGGGAAAATCAGCGATACGTTCAAGTTATCTTATTTGGACTGCAGGGTGTCATCACAGATAGCGGGCCCGTTGTGTGCCTGGGATGTGCTATTTCTCCGCACATTATTTTCGACTGTAACATTAACAAATACATAAATGCTCTCCCAAGATAAAAGTTTCCTCAGTCTACTACCCTCCTCAAACAATTTACAATAAAACTATCTTCGCTAAGAGGAAAATGGTGGTTTTACTGGAAAATCGACCTTTGTTCAGTAAATGCCTGCAATTCCCTAAAAAGGGATAAGATTTCAAACGCGAGCCCGATAAAATAGGGCCCTGCAATAAAATAAATTTCTCAACTGAATCTGTTAGAAAATAATGACTTTTAACACCGCAATTTCTCATCATACTTCCCACTCTCTTGCAAAACCTCAAACGAAACGCCTCTCTCTAACAAAACGCCGCATCTGAAAATTCGCAAATTTATTAATTCCGGCATCCGCAAATTAGTGCAAAAAGGCTCCCAACACATGGAATACAAATTCTCAGCTATGTTTGCATGAGAAGACATCTTATCGGAATAAAAACTCTCATCAATCAATACCGACTTGTGCAATACTCTTTCGGATGTTTATAACTAGTTAACGCGCGATGTAATACCTGAGTTTACCCTTTAAATATTACGTGGTAAGCTCATTTAGCATACTTATTTGTTCTTTCTTTTTGACCAATCTACAACATTTTTGTAATAGCAATCTCTAATTAATGACAAATCTATTTAATGTCCTACATGAAGGCGTAAAACGTAACATGAACCAAAGTGTGGCAGACAAAATGTGGTCTCTATTTTCAGAACAAAAAAATCCGATTTCGAATGGTCTGACCATCTCCTCAAACAAATAAGTTCTGGGAAAAATCCAATCAACAACACTCACCAAATTTCCTTTCAAAGAGTATCTGTCGTATTAAGGTAAGCATGGGTACCTGGCCGTTCTTTTCCTCTAGCAATGAAAACGAGAAAAAAGCTACATGCAAAATAGCAAAGCTTCTAATTTAAGATAATATTTATAGCCAACTCTGTAATTCTAGCAAATCAAGCTGCAATACCTCAAGTAAAAAGCCATTATCAGAGGGAAAAGATCTGATTTAATATTTCCAAACTCGTGAGATTTGACTGACTTTGGACGTTATTGCAAAGAGTATACCAATGGCCAAATGGTGGGAAATGAAACAACGACAAAAACAACGAAATAAATGGTGGAATGTTTGTCCACGGGTTCGATTCCCTTGTGCAAACCCATTTTCTATTTTTTTTTCTAGTATCTACATAGATAACGATGGAAATCATGGATTTAATCAACGTGGCATTTATTGTATAAAGTAACCAGGTAGAAATTTGCATAGAATGGTATGTATTATATACAAATACAAATATATAAAGAATAACGGCCAAGAGTTTTGTCGCGCCTTTATCAAGTGTAGCCATTATTTATAAAAAAGCGAAATTCCTTCCTGACCAAATTCGAATATTTGCTTCTGTCATTTTCTCTGAGACTTACATTCGAGTTCCCCAAATCGTACAATATAAATCGACTACCTTTTCCGTGTAACTTCCTCTCTGTTCTCTCAGTAATCTTCGCATTTAACTGATCTTGGCTGAGTCAAGAACTGCTATGATCTGAGAGAATAAAATGTGCTGGAGACACTACAAGTACGGCATCATAATGGAGGAAAACAATCTTGAGAATTGCTAGCTCAATCTCGTCTTCATATAAACTTGAAGTATGGACACAATTAATGGTCTTTAACTTACCATCCAATCTGGTGACTGGCATCTGATCCCTTTCCACAACAGTTTTTATTTCTCTTCCAGTATACGACATAAGTATCCATGCCGCGATTGCAATAGCAATACAGACCAATTGAAGCCCCGAGGGATGCTTCAGCTGCAAAATGAAAGTACTAACTATAAAGTGAAAAACATTGAAGACACTTCGTTCCATCTCTTACGTTTGTTTCCTGCAAAGTAATAGTTCGCTGGGAAAACAAGTCGTTTATAAATCTTTGACAATAAAAGGAAGGATCGGCGAAAAAGCTACGCAATTAACTGATTAATTGATTGATTGATTGATTGATTGATTATATATTTTCGAAAGGATATTTTGACTTATTGGGTCTCATTTTGGATAGTGCTGCAAAGTCTGGGGCTTTTGAGTAGCAACAAGTTTAATTGGCAGAAGATATTTTGCACTAAATAAGCCGGCAGTTTGTTTTGTAAACGACAAGCTATTAGATATAAAATATCAAACTACGACGTATAAATCAATCAAAAATCAATAGAAATAAAATGAGAAATCTTTTCAACATGATCTCAGATTTATCCAATTGCAGCTTCAAAAACATGTTTGCTGATCTTAGGAAAGCTAAGAAGGAGAAACATTTTCGTTTAGAGTGTCGACGCCTGGTAATAGCTTGTCGCAGGAAATTACAAATGCAGCCCATTTGAATGTTTTGCAACGTAAGATTTTGTAAACGACCTATCCATAGCCGTAAATACTTTAGCTTCAAGAGACACCGAATTCGTTTTAGTTTTTAGTTTTAGTAAAAGTTCTTAGCACAGCCGATCGAAAATCTGTTTTTATTGCTTTGGGATTATAAATACACAAATATCGATGGGGGACCATGGTGCGTAAACTGGAACGCAAAGTGATGAGAATCTCTAATTAAATACCATAATGCACTTCGGTCTTTTCAGTTTGCAACCATTTGGAGCGACTGCTTGCCTGAAGGTCTTAAAATTATAGGGAGGATCCAAGGAAGTAAATTCATAAATCCAAGTAAAATAAATATCCAAGTATAAATCCATATATCTTGTGACTTACATCTTCCTTGGAGTGGAGGAAATCTTTTCAACTCAGTTACTTTCAATGCAGTTACTTAGTGAATTCATGTTGAACTCCTTCCTTACTCTACTCCTTTATCTGTAATCTTACTAACTTCTCCCTTTAATATTCCTGGGCTCATCTGGCATTCTTCATGTAACCCTCTACTACGCCCTTGCATCTCCCTTGCATTTCCTTTATACCCCCCATCCATCCACTACGCATTCGTCTTGACTTACTACTTCATTCCTTTTGCATTTCTCCAGAATTGCTCTTACACTATTATTGCCTTCTTCTTGCATCGTCCTTTAGATCTTTTGCTCTGTCCCTACCTATGTCATCTACTCTTCTTACAGTCAAAGCTCATTGTTCAGACAAACTCTCAACATTCTCATTCCATTTCAATACTTCATTTTGAAGAAAATTTATTCCTCTGGAATTCATCGTTGGCTACTATTATGCGTCTAAGCCCACAACATTTACATAGCTGTCATGGTTCAGATAACGTATCTCACGTTTTAACATCCTCTTCGCTGCACAAATGTGCACAGATGTTGAGGAACAGTTATCGATTTACAAACATAGATATAGTTGTACAAACGATCGATGCCCAAATATCGTTACACAAAAATAAATACACAAATATAGATGCAAAACTATCGATGCACAAATATCGTTACACAAAAATCAATGCAAAACTATCGATGCACAAATATCGTTACACAAAAATCAATGCACATATATCAATGCAAAACTATCGATGCACAAATCGTCTTCAACTATAACAAACATCGCCAACTTTAACATCAGCTTGTGCATCATCAATTGAATTATTTTCCTTTTGTGAGATAAAATTTATAGTGTTCATTCTTCTGAAGTAATTTATAAATATAATCTCATATATACAAAGCATGATAAAAATGCACAAGCCATAACTACAGTAGCCTTTGCCAGGTAACAAGGAGGTAAATGAATCAAGATAGATGAACGACAAAAACGTTTTTGCCTTCATGCAAGTACTGTTTGGCTTGGAAGAAATTTCGGCTTCATATGCAAACAAATATGAATTTTCTGCAACAGGTCATATCAAATACGAAAAAGAGTAATCGAGTTCACTGCACTTACATCAGTAACGACCACCTCGCATAAGAAAATGGAACAGGAGCCAATTATTGAACCAATAGCACTAAAAATGAATATTTAAAAGTCATTAATAACAAGATGGAAAGATCTTACTAACAGCTCATTCAAGCTGTGTTACAAGCAGCAACTGACTTTAAGTAACGTTGACGCAACCTAAATAAATACACACGGATTAGTATTCCAAAAGTTTTGAGGTCCGTCGATTTAAATGATTCAACGAATGAAGGAATCAATCACCTCTACAGTTATTGGCGTCTTTAGGGCAATATTTGCACAGATATCTGTTAATCCTCAGGTTAAACTAGTGAAGATATATTTACCGTATTATTCAATGGACGCTGTACAGGCTGACCTACACCCTATGACAGAATGGTGCCTATGACAGAATGGTGCCTATGACAGAATGGTGCCTATGACAGAATGGTGCCTATGACAGAATAGTGCCTATGACAGAATGGTGCCTATGACAGAATAGTGCCTATGACAGAATGGTGCCTATGACAGAATGGTATCAGACAATAAAGACATTCTCTAGCCCATTGGCTGCAAGAGAGGTTGTTATTCTCTGATAAAAAATCAAGTTATGAAAATAGTGAATATTGGTGTAAAATTATACATGACAGTTGTCGATTGAGTTCAGAACGAGGCTACGACTCATGATGTCATAAATCTATCAATGAAGTTGTTTTCTGAGATTATCACCTTCCATAAGGACTCAGTCCCAAAACACGTGATTTCCTGTCGCATGCAATATTTCACTATTGGTTACATTAAGAATGCTGTATTGGTAATAGCTGCTTTAAAACGGAAAAATCAAAATAAACAAGTGACTTACGAAAAGTGAGAAGAGAAGACCGACTCCGACAGAAGTCAACATATGGGCAACTATGAAAGGATGGTAGAACAACGAGAAACGCCAGTAAAGAACCCGACTAAACTTTCTAACCTATTTCTAATATCAAAACTGAGACGAAAACAAATCTGTTATTCATAATGCGAACTCTTCCGCAGCTTGTACTATGTTAAACAGTAGTCGATGAAGTCCCTCCTGCTGAAAAGTGAAGTTTGGATGTTTGACTATGCTAGATCATTGATCTAAATAGACTGAAACATGATGGAAAGAATTAGTGACACGATAACATGCGGATCTAATTCGGTTTCCTTTCATCGTATCAAGCCAGGCTTTAGGTAGGCTTCGCCTTAAATCACGCTACACTTAGTACAAAGTTATATTTCACTATGGTACAGTGTAAAATCATACGCACCTGTATTTGACTGTAATTTGTCTTTCTTTCTCCTCCCTTGTAATTTCCGCAAATAAGCTGCATTGTGCAAGTAAAACTGTTGAAATGTCAAATGATATGTTTTGCAATTTCAAATCATAGCTTAAGGTTGACTTATCATAAATCATAGACACTTCAAAACATACAAGGATACTATTTCATCTGATACAAGTTAGAATTAACGTTCATATCGTTTAACAGTATTGAAGATATAAATACATAACACACGAGTCTATGTGTAAAGACGACATGTTAAGGGAACAAAATTTTTAAAAATTGGCATTGGATTTTCCATGACTTTTCAAACATTCTATTATTTTGGAACATCCTTCTTGCCTATTTACGTCAAAGAAATGGAATTTTCCAACGCCCAATAAATGATATCCATATACTACTTGCATCAATTGATTCCTTATTCTACTACAAGATAAATATACCGGTCGATAGGATGAGACACTCTAGCTGATTTTACAAGTCACGTTCCTAACTACGTCTAATTCATACAATGAAATAATCCATTATAAAAAATATATAGCTACGAGGGGACAAAATGGAGGAACCGATTCAAAAAACAAAAACGTTGCCTTAAACGTTGAGCATATTGGGCCACTGAGGATGAAAACTTTTCCAATATAATAGAATCCGAGGGGGTGGGGGCTACAGACAAACAACTTCATGTGATGTCATTCTTTCTTCATTTTAATATCCTTTTAACTCATAACACCCCAACAGTTTGACATCATTGATCTTACAAAGTTTACGATCTGTTTCACTCTATATGGAAGTTAACAAAGTTTAACTCACTTTTAATTTTGAGCATAAACAAGTCGAGTAGGGCAAGGTGATTAATAACATCCTTACAGTATTTATGATGTAATCAGGGGTTATCTGGACAACCTCCAACCACGCAGCCACCAGTCTAAACTGTGGAAGGGCAAACTTGTGCAGGAATCTACCGCAATGTCTCTCAAAGAAGCTAAAACTGTCACCTCAGAGCATAAAAAATAAAGGGATTGAGTCCAAAGGGTCACGAGATCAGTCCTTGAGCACATACGTAAGCATTTATGAAGTAAACCATAGATTCATGGAAAAACCCTCAGCCTGATCAAATTGGATGAATAGGCAAATAGTTGGACAGAACACCCACAACATTATGGCAAGACTGTTAAATGCATTCCAGGCTCACCAAATAATTGTAAAGGTGCTGTCTGAATTAAACAAATTTATGGTTGCGAGCATTAAAGATACTAAAACATCAAAGAATGGGTGCTGCAATACATGGGGACAACTATATAGATCAATAAAGTAATAGATGAGATAGTGCAGGCTTGCAATAATCCACACAAAGGCATGAATATGGTAATTCAAGGATTTCCTAATGCATGGATATTTCGATTTCTGTGCAAATAATATTACCTTTCCATGCAGTAAGTGGGCTCCGCCTTCAATAAATGTAACTATTGTGTAACATTGCTTCTCTTGTTTGATACTTGAAAATGTCTGATTAAGTTAAAATTGAAGGAGGGGGGTGGTGTCTCTCACACATAATCGTAAGGATGAAGGGTAATAAAAATCAGTGAATACGTAATGCTGCAGTATTGGAATGTTTCATTACACTGTTTACTGATTACATCTACATTCAAATACCAAGGAGTATCAAAGTCTTCTCATGTTTAACATCTTTTTGAATTTTACTTTCGTAAACAGTTATCTCCTAAAAGGGAACAGGGAACTCCAGTTTTAAAAGAAAACACCATTTTTAAAGTTGTGTGACTCTGCCATCGGATGCCAGCAGTTTGACAACCCCCAGGCTGAGATAAAATGTAATCTATTCATCACTTTCGTGTTACAGGCAGGGATAGCTCTTCATTTCACTTTGTTGTTCTCAACTTATTCCATATCAAACAGAGGCAATTAAAGCTCTACAAGCAAAAAGACATATGATTATTTGACATTTTGGGTTAGTTAATATAGAAATAACTGTTAATAAGTGGGACAGTTAAGCAGAGACAAAACACAATAAACTCCCAACTGACTCTAATTGGCTCTTTTTAAGAAATGCAACTGTGTCTAAAACATTATCATGTTTTTCATCAAATTCAGGTGATCTGTATTCCATGGTTTATCAAAAGAAACAAGCTGTTAGTTACAAAAATCATATCAGTATTTCCTGCAGTTTTAATGCTATGTCCTGTAACTTATGTTTTCAAAATAGACTTTGATAACACAATCAATAAAAAAAGGAATTACTATACAACTTTGACAGTACTTATATGTCAGCAAATAAATAATTAACTCTATATCTTACCAAATGTCAGCATGCCATCGAAAAAGCAAAGTGTCACAATAAGATGTAACCCGACGAGCCACTCAGGATTACCTGTTGAGCTCCATGGAAACCAGGGAAGCAGAAAGCTGAAAGCAAACAATGAAGAAGTCAGTCAAATTATATAAGTGGTCTACTTGAAACCAATACTCTAACAAAGGTGAACAACAGTGGTGAAGATTATTTCATTTGGGTGTAAGGATGATGGTTTTGTTATTCTATCTGACATAAGTACCTTGGTATTTGAACTTTACTTTAAATCACTAATGAGCATAAATATATATATATGAGTAAAAATTGATGGAGTCATATTATTGGAGTCAATTTAGAACTCTAGCCTGTCTAAGCAAAGCTGAACAGTAACAAAGCACTTTTCAATCTCAAATGCATTCATGCTACCATAACATATATAGGAAATCATAGGAAGATGTTCAGAGCCTCCAAAGAAGTGGGGAAATGCTAATACACTTTAGAAAGCCTTCTACTCCATGAATAGTCTTTGGCAGTGAATAAGATATCTGCCCTTACAGCAATGTGAGTGAAATAGCCCTATTTACTTCTATATTACCATAGGCCTTCATATACAGGGATGGCAGGTATTTTGGCAAATTAAGAAATGGCCATTCACATTTTACCTTGCATGTGATTACCACAGGGGGCTATGGTGCATACATAATGTCATGGCGGCTAGTGGAACCAGCCCCTGATTCCTTAACTTTAAACCCTATATAACCTCAGCTCATACCATATGTCCTTTGTACATTTTGCATGTAAATAATGTTGTCCCTTCCTTTTTTGGTGTCCCCCTCTAAAACTTCTAAGAGACTGGCTTGTAAACTGCAACAAAAACTTGCACATCAATGTTTGCCTCTTACTAAGTTTAAAATTTGTAGTGGTACCAGGGTATTTCTGTTAAAGGGATGAAGAGGGCTAGCTCCTATTGTGCATAGCCATCCAAGAAGAAACAACTGTCACAAATGCTAACTTTGGACTTAAACACAATTACGTTAATGGTAAACATGTGCTCAGTTGCAGGACATATGCCATGTTTCTTTGAGATGAAGTACAAATTGTTACATGAGCATCATGCTATAAGCACATTGAATCTGCAATTTAGCAAAAAAGCTAAGCATATGTTAAGTTTCACCTTTTAAAATGGACGTATTAAAGTAATACTTTGGATAGCATATAAATATACAACAGGGCTATAGTAACTAGAGTGGGGGGATTCTCGTTATCTTCAAATATTCTCTGATTATTACACAAAATGAAAACACACTTGAGAAGTCAAGTTTGGAAACAGCAGGTGAAACTTTTTGTGGTTAAGTCTTTGAAGTGGTGGAACGGTTTAACAAAAATGATTCGATCACATATAGCTGCTTTTCATGTTGTTTATTGCTTTCCACAGCCATTAATTTGAGCTCTGAAAAGACTGACAGGCTTGGATGTACATATGCAACTAATACCTCTGGAATTTGATTAAAAAGAAGGAGTATGATTTCACTTTTATATTCATAACTTTGGTGGCTAAGGCAGGATAGGATTATTAATAGTTGGCTTAAGGTTGTCAAGCTCTCCCTGTGCTGACACTGCTTATAATATACATGGCAGTTTGACACTTCATGGAACATTGAGAGCAAACTACTGAAAAAGTTTTTATGAAATTACTTCACTATGTTCCAAATGGAACATCAGGCCTCATTATCATAGGGTCCTATCAAATTGATAAAGGCTAAACCAAATACATAAATTTCTTACCTAATGGCATAGATTGGTGCACCATACAAAATATTCAACCTCCTGTGCTTGAGGACTCTGATTGGAGATGTATCCTGAGCGGATGACAATAGAGAGTTCCATGTATTATTCTTCAGGCCCACAGAATTATATCAACATTTGTACTAAGTTATTAACTCCACTGTTCTTCAATTTCCAACTTTAATTCAATTTCATTGGATCGCAAAAAGGCAATTATAAACAAGATTGCACTATCATTCCATCATATTACTCACTAATCAAATTCTACTCATCATCATCAACATCATCATCATTACCATCATAACAGTTGTACTCATCTTCATCAACTTCACATTAAGATATTACCACATGTCTTGCAAATCGCATTTGAGAATAACTACAGTAAATAACATTTAATGGTTTTAAACCGACAAGTACAAATGTGTAAGAAACTACAGCTCATTACATTATTTTATGTATGACATTGAATATATTCCTTTACCTGTATGTAACCAAATAATGGATCATTAATTGCATTCCATATGAGGTAAACAACGTAGGCAATATTAAACCATGCTGGTGATATTCTATATATAAAAGCAAAGTGAGAGAAAATAACAGAAGATTGAGGCCTTAAGAAATATATCTACTACTTGCCACCAATATAACATAAATATAACATAGATACACTAATGCATTAAATGTTTACGCTTGCTTCCCAAGTCCAGTAGGCCTATAAATCTATTGTCATGCTTTTAACTGTAATGAAGGCCCACTGAAAGTTAATGCAACACATTCTGTTAATATTAGGGTGCCCGTGACATTGCCAGCATGGTTCATAACAAGGCTGTAACACCCATAGTGACGATCCACTTTTCCCAGGGGTAAGTCCCAAGAGGTCAATATTTATGAGCAAGTGCATCCTTAAATATACTCACAACCTCTAAACTTCTCAATCTGACAGCTTATGCTACTCCTGAACCATTGGAAAATCTGGTAGCTTACAATGGTACAAATACATGATTAGATTACTTTGCTCCACCTTCTTTGAAAATACTTTCTATGGCCCTGCATAGGTAGCCCATACTTCACTTCTTGCAAAAGACTGAATACTGTAATACTACATTCTATTGACAATATTTATTCTAATCAAGGCAACACAACATAACAGGCTCTACCTCTCTGTCCTACCCTGAGACCAGTGTCAAATTGAACCTCTTCAAGTATCACCCTCCAACAGGGGCTAGCCATCAGAAAAAGCTTTAATCGATACATATGCTGAATAGTCTGCTTTTATGTTGCATGTTCATACTTTAAAACGATGATGATGATGATGATGATGATGATGATGATTATGATGATGATGATGATCATGACCATGACAATGATGATGATCATGACATAATATAATGATCACGATGACGGTCATGATCATGATGATGATCGTC
>JAAAKL020004096.1:0-21661 GCA_010016065.2 Carybdea cf. marsupialis auct. non (Linnaeus, 1758) | reverse complement strand
ACTGTGGTGCATTTCCCCGAAATTTGAAAGCAATTAACAATTATTTTGAGTGAACGAGGACCTCGATTTCCGTACTTGACAGTTAAATGACATAGAAATGTGAAAAGTAGGATAGCACTCATGACAATCATTGAAAATGACATACCTATTACAAAGTGTATAACAAGTTGAAAACAATAAGAGCAGCTTGCCCAAAACAAAAAGGACGATTTTTCAGATGCGGCTGAGCCCCAACGTAGCATTTCTCACGGGGGGCTCTAGCCCCCAAGGCCCCCCGTAGTATGTGTCTATGCTCATAGTGCCAAATAAGTAATTCTCACCTATAATTCAATACATGGGAAAGTTTAATTCGCGTACAAATTGTGTGCACACGTTTAACATTTTCCCTCAGTTTGTACTAATTGTCTTGTTCATTTATTTTATACATTGTGTCATGGCTAAGGTACTCCTTTCAACCCTGTTAAGCTAAAATAAGGCAGCAACAGAGCCAAACGAAGACTCAAAATTGGTAGTAGACAGGATTCAAAGCTGTGTCTTTCAGTTACAATGAAAAAGTTTTATGTAACAGTCTTCAAGAATGATTGGTTGACGATTGTAGACTAAGACTATAACTTGGTCCACGCCAACTCTTGGAGCCTCTTTTTGATCAGTTCTACTTAAGTCGCAAGCAGTAACATTGACAGGAAAATTTACCACAGTTATCCAGATTTACCACTCCCTGGCGTAGAGGATATTGAGATTAAAGAGTGAAGCAGCTTCTGACTCAATTGCAGTCTTTCAGCCATATTCCTTTGTCAATTCAGCATCTATTCTATGAAACATCACAAGGTCTGAGTCAAAAATGACTACCAAAAACGGAATATCGAACCGAGTTATTACATGATACTGACTACATAAATTCAGGAGGATGTATGGAGTCGTATAGAAGAATGAGTGTTATAATAAGGGCTGAGGAACATTTTTTACGTTAGGTAGCGAAGAGTTGGATGCAAATTTTATAGTGAAGAACATAAGATTATAGGGATAGTGATATTAATACTGCACGAAATAACGAAAAAAAAATTAGTACTGAAAAGCTTCTAAGTACTAAAAATTTTCGCTATTTTGTACAGTTTTATTGTTCTGTACCACCAACAAACGCTTTGAACATCTATAGTGATAGTAATAAATAACGAGATAATAACAGACCTGGCTCAATTTGCTCAGTTCACAAGATAAGCACACAAACGCGCTTTCCACACATGACGCTTTCAGTCGGATCCATTTATGAGTTATTCGGGAAGTACAAGTCTGTGCTCCCTCACTAATTAATTGATTTACGACCCTTTGCAAGATGAGGATGTATACCAAGGCACAAGCTCATATAGAAAGTTAGTAAAAACATAGGAGTATAGAAGGAAAGTCCATCTTTATGACGTCGATGTAATAGTGACCCAGTGTTGGTGTGATGCTGTTCCCTTGGATGGACTAAGAGGGATCAACAGTTATCACACCATTCTACGCTTCAAAAATGGGTAGATACCCATGACCCATAAATCCTCTAGCATAGCAGAGCAGTATTGTATCAAGGGGACCGCGGTAACCGTGTAATGTAAATGACCGTAACTGAGATCTACTACTGTACCTCCGTGGTTTTCTTGTGATACTAAAATAGCACCAAAGTCTGTAAAAGGGTTTAATAAACGAGACAATGCAAATCATTTCACCTACCTAATTAGCTTTGTCAATCTCTTCTTGCGGTACTACTTGATTGTTGTGGGTTATACACTTTCATGATGGAGCACAAGAAAGGCATATTTTTTATGTGTGCATATATAGTACTGTTGACCGAATATGGTGCACTACTATCCGTCAGCGTAAAAAATATGAAGACACTAGTTTAGAATCTCTATTTGACTCTCAAGAAATATCTTCAATGACGTACAACAAACATTGTACAACTTTTCAAGATTCAAGTATACTTATTAACGCTTGTGATATACGGAAGTATGATCAAATAAGAGCAAGTCCTAAACGCTGAAAGTAATTAATAATTTATGGCTTAGTGATTTGTTTATTTCTTGGTTAGAAAGACTGTCATCTTTGCCAGTCAGATAGAGGAGGCAGTAGAATCGCAAATAGTTTTTGTGCAAAGGAACCAAAAGTCTATAAATATGTTTGAGAGAAGATAAAGCTTAGTCATCAATTAAATTATCAGTGATGGTCGAAGTGACATTGATCTATTCTGTGTGCACTCAATACCAGATGTTGTGTAGAGACGTGGAGCGCGTCTGTTGACGTTGCTATGCGACCTGACGGTAATTGTTCAGACCGTTCTGCCATAAAGAGGACATCATGCAGCCCGAATGTTTTATTGTTCGTTTTTGGATGACCTTTGAAAGGTGTTTGAATAAACTTGTGGCTAACTCCAATGTTTATCTGAAAAAGAAGAATTGACTACAGACTGTTCACTTTATATTCCGTAATTCTATTAATACATATGGAAGAAGAATTAAGTTGTTTAAGGGGACAATCAAACTCCATCTGTTTTGGTTTTGCTGAAGTATAATTTTGAAACGTTGCATATTCCTGAATAATTCCGTTTTCTAATAGATAAAAATGGGAGGTTACTTTGTAGATGTATCTGGGCATGATTGTGGTTTCTTGGTTGACTGTTTTGGACAACCGATACCGAGAGATCGATGTGCTTATTCGTTGAAATGCTGTTAGAAATGCAGGAGTTACGATATGTGAGATATTTTAGCTTTTTCGCTGTGAACGATGCTATCTGAAAAGGAGCATGTTACGCCAGCTGTACCAATGCTTGCATGGTAATTTGAAGATTATTCCGATACTGCTATCTACAGTGACATCTTAAGTGTGTGTACTTATGTTTGTGCTTGTGCTTGTGTGTGTGTTTCGTATGTGTGATCTTGTTCGTGTATGTGTGTGTGTGAAAGAAAGAGACAGAGCAAGTCTATCGTTTCGAAAATCTAACAAAAATTAGCACCAAAGAAATTTGTCGGATTAAATATTGATTTGGCTCTTGAGTCAAACTTTTTGAGACCGGCTTTAATACGGAACTTAAACAAGCTTTTGTAACTAAGTACAAGACTCAAGAACTTTGTAGGAAATCAAGACAATCTCAGACCACATATTTGTATAAAGGGCGCTACAGTTTTCCTGTCCAAGCCCCATTTAATGCCTACCCTGATCTTGTTGGTTTTGCAACTCCACTATCTGATGTAGCTACTGTGATTACAGGGAATTATTGTTTTCCGAGAATAAAATTCGGATATGGAGAAGAGAATGAACTGACCAAGGGTGGAAGATGAAACAGGTGCTTTATGTTTCTCCAGATCCGCCTGAAGTGATCTACTACAGGCAAAATTGGTCTGAGGCTACAAGGAAACATGCTGTCTCTTGACTTAGCTAACTTGACTCTATTATGTTCGTGGAGATACTTGCATCCCCTACCAAATTTTATCTGCCATTTCCCGCCCGTGGATGTTAGAGAATTAGAACTTTCTGACTTTTACTTTTATTCTATCCGTTATCAAATAGTAGTGTTTTAATGTTTTATTTTTGGTAGATATGCTTAAAATTTTCTTTTGAAAAGTTGCAGTGTGGTTAAATCGACCCAAACTAGAACTACAAACTGCTAATTCTGGAGTTAAATCCCCTATTCAAGCAAGGTCTTCCTAAAAGTAGAGCCAAATAATGCTTTCCCCCGTTCTTTGCTATCAACTTTACTTAAGAAAGCCAGTTTCAAAAGATTACCGCATGATAACAGCAACGTAACATGAAAAAACGAAAGATTCTATCAAAAATCACGTATCAACAAGTGATGACCGACGACCTTGGTAGACAAAAAACTCCATATCTAATAAACTATATCTCCGATTTCCAAGTTCTTTTCACCGTTTGTTGTCATGTCAATGGTCCTCGTTCTTGTAAGATTGCATCGTTTGAAAATTATTTAAATATTTGTTGTTGATCTAGAAACGCTCTTTTGGTCACTCGCTAGAAGCGATTTGGCATCTCTACTCTAACGCCGTGTGCTCTTCATGTGTATTCATTCGCATCCTCTATTCTCAAATGATTATACCATGTTGTCAGAAGTGGGATCCGAACCCACGCCCACATGCGTAAATTTTCTACTAGTAAAATTTATTAGTAAATAATAGCACTATTAAAAGTATAGTAATGCTTAATAGAATGGGAATGACATTTTCCAAGTTACATAGGGGGACTCAAAAAGGCGCACCCATCAGCAGAATGAATTGCAAAAAAGCCCGAGTAGAATAGTGGTCATTTTCCAACGACCAATCAACAATCATGATATCGCTTTCTGCAAAAGCATGGGGTTACTTCATGAATTAAGTGTAGATTAGGGTCTCGGTCTGAGCCTTTGACATTAGCTCTTCAAATGTGAAACAAATTTAAGGTTGTTTCAGACACTAATCTCTAAAAACACTGGATCGAGCATCTTCCGTCTTAATGTGAGGTCAGTTGCTGGACGCCATTTCAGTCCCTATGAAACAAAGCTTACAAAAAATGCTACGTAACATGGTGGACCTTCCCTCGCTATTTCAACTAATGGGGCCAGTGCTCGTGACTACATTTTTTCGCTCTTGGAAACGATGGGAAGCTCGATCCAGTCTTTTTAGAGAACAGTAGTTTCAGACCTCAAAACTAGTTCTGCTCTCTTTAGAGATTAATGGTAGGTGATCTAAATATCAGTAATTGCTACTGACAAACTGTTTAACACTATCCCAGGCAAGATGATTGAGTGCTTTTTTGCTGCCCAAACAGACTTCTCGAAAAAGCCCGTTCTGATTCCTTAAAATATGGCCGATCATATAATTAAACTCTTACCTTTCTCTTGAGCCTAACTTCATGGTTGATATCTGATGACGCTACCACTCATAATGTTGACGTCATCATAGGTTGACTTAAAAAAATAAAAAGATATTAAGTGTGACGTACTTAATCTCTTTACATACTTGGATTAAAATTTTGGAGGGTAGGTTTTATCATGTCGAGTGCAATAAACGTTTTCAAGCTGAATTGATCTATCTTCGCCAAATAAGATGTTTTTATAATGAACAACCTGACCCGTGAAAAGGCTTAAAAACTGCAACTAGTGTGATGTGAAATTACATGAAAATCAGAGATGCGAGCAATGACCGGAAATTTGTATGCTATAATTAATGCAAATAAATGTTGGAAAGATAGTGTGAGTTTCCATGCTAAAGCTTTAACAGTTCGAGAAAAATTGCAAAGGAAAGGGGGCAACCCCCCCCCCCCGACCGCGAGGGAAAGCGTGAAATAATGTACAAGGAGAGCAACTTAGTAAGAACGTTTTCGTTTTTGGAATGCACCAAGTAGCAAGAGTAATTTAGGGTATTGAAGAGAGATTTGCAAAAAATATATCCCGGAATTCCGATGTATGAGTCGAATCCACTGAGAAAGACTGAAGCCATCAAAATATATACTCTACAGTCCTAATAACTCTTTCATAAATCGTAATAATTTAGAAGACACACTTACTTCAAAAGGAGATACAGCAGCAAAAGCTTAATCATTTATTTCTAAATATACAGGTAGATGATTAGTGTATCAGCTGTAATGGAAAATGGCTCTGGGGAGAAGGGTTGTTCTAATGGAGTTCTGAATCAGGCAAAGCGCATAGGGACCGCATAGAAAACCGAGCTGTTGTTCTATATCTCCTGCGTCTAACGTCAGACTTCCAGTAAATTTCTTTTAATATCCAGTTCTGAATACAAGGCCACAACCACTAACTTTTGATTGCTTCATGTAACGGAATAAATGGCTCAAATACCAATTAAAAATAGTACTATATCCTTCTCTATTAGCCGACTGTGATGTTTCACCTCAAGCTCCCTCTGTCTTACTTTATGTTGCTACACTAGTGCCCAGATCCCGAAAGAGAAAAAGCACGCTGCTTACCTCGTGGTCGGGAGTTGTTGCGAGACGGGTTGTTGGAGATAGGATATTATTCTTGATTACTTTGATAACACATTTTATAATAGTGCAGAATCCTTGTATTGAGGATTACGTGAAAACATTTATGATACTGGATCAAATGTCTACTCAGTGATTAGTATCCTACCTTGCGCGTATACGACACAAACTTCCCATTTCAATAAGAAAAGATATGGAAAGTACCATAAAACTGAAGAAAGAGAAATAAGTCTCACGTGTAAGTTGCACGTATAGTGGTAATGTTAATTTAACCAATCAGAAGATCTCGCACACGTCTCCTATTTACGGTTGATTCATATCCAAAAGACGGTCAAGTTAAATTCGCACTTACGAAAATCTATCCACAATTAACAAATTTGAAATAAGATCTCCATATAAACTCCTTGAAATGTGTTACAGACCCTCACAACGTTCTTAGGCGACCTGCAATCCTTATTTAAGCCCTGAATTAGCTTCATTGCTCGTGTCTTTTCGCAGACAACCAGGGTTGTAAGAATAAACACGGAAGGTTAGTACCCTCATTGAACTGAACAATTTCAACCAGATAACAAAACAAATGATATGGATGATACATGCTACATCAGCTGCATCTACCTCAGCTTTTTAAACGAGTAAATTTTCGAGAATGTTTTGAAAAGCACAGAAAAAGTAGATACTATAAAAGTTATATAACACTGTAAGTTGACATTGAAGCTCCAATTTCCGAGTCTTGTGTTCCCATACTTTCTCCATTAGCATAAAACATTTTGGATAGCTTCTTAATGTCTCATTGGATCCTTGATGCAAGAGCACCGCTCGATAAAATGCTTCTTGGCATAAGTACATGTCTCACTTTAATTGCAATCAAAGTCCCAGTTATCCTGTACTGATCAGCTTTTGTTCCATACAGCCCCATGAAGTAACATTGTAATTATGCTGTTCAATGCATCTGTAACTTGCAAGACATCAAAATGTATCGTATGGAAATAGTTTTAAATGCAGTTTTTATAGGTTGTTGCTATTTCTGCCAAAGGTTTGCAATACATTTTTTGCCTCTGAATTATGACTGGAGAATAAATTATGTGAAATTTTAAACATGGTTATCCCGACTAGACCAATAGAAATTGCTACCTAACCTCGTACAATACACTACCTAGCGACGTAAAGAATTAGCTTTACCGCAGCTATTTTGACAATGAATAGAGTAAGGTAATGTTAAAGGCTATCAACTACCGTGTTATTAAGCCCTAATTAAGCTCCAATTTTCTTGCTGTCAAGATTTATGTTATTACCCCATATCAGACCGAAGTTAAGTCTACGCAGAGAACTAAGCCCCAAGAGATTGAAATAGCAGAAATGAAAAGACTTTACTCGGGCGCTTTTCCTTGCAACACGCTCTCCTGACTATATCGTGATATAAAGCCGTGCTATTGATGTAATACACTATAAAAGATCAGCTGCATTTCATCTCATGCCACTAGGGAGATTATTGAACATATATTTGTCAATGTAAACATGATTCGTAGCAACAGCAGCGTACTTTGACTACAATAAATTTAATATTGCCGACTTGTGTGCAGGTGCTTGTGCAAATTAGTGCTGCTTTAAACTTCGAAGTTTGGGCTGGTTTTCATTCTTTACATTTTAAGACATCATTTGAAGATTGCCACGTTTAACAACGCAGCGAATCTTCTTATTTTCAAGGTGATATCATGGAAAATAATAGTATTTGAAAATCTGTGAAATATAAATAGTAAAGCTATAACTACATTTAAGGGAGCCAGCACTTAATAAAAAAACTGTGCTTGTGTTTGTGACAGATAGTTTGTTGGTGGTACAAAACAATAAAGCTGCATGAAATAGAGAAAACATTTTAGTACTGAAAAGCTTTTTTCGTTTGTCACTCCTCAGAGTACAAAATCATCAGAATTGAGATAGGAAGACATCAATAAAACTTATACCAAACTTTGTTTTGAAAGTAGCCAATCAGAGGTCTGACTGCTAGATTGGTGTTGTTTTGACCAATCAATGCCTGTGGAACTAAATAGTTAGCCGAAAAGGCACAATGAAAAGACAGATTCTTTTTGTCTGCAAAGCAACGCTTTTGTTGCTTTGATGGCTAGGTGAAAAGCTGACCTAGCTCTGCCTATTTTGCGAAAGCGGTTATCCGTATACAATTTTGCACAGTCTGGGTTCAGTACTAAAATGTTTTCGTTATTTCGTGCAGTTTTATTGTTTGTGACGGACTGAAAAAGGACGAGCCTAAAAGATTTTACATCAATGCTGTTGGGGAACTTCTGCATCCTTGACATAGTCCAAGCAGATCATTTTGCCTTCTACGTGTTATGCTAAGTTGTATATGACATGTTATTTCAAAAAACAATTGTCAAGATAATTTTGATATGTCCAATAAGAAGAACTTCTCTTGATATATGATAAAAATATATTTAGTGTAAAAAAATATCTATATCAGTATCACTCCTGCACAAAATATTTTCCTATTAAAAGGTTCCTGCCTGCAAGAATGTTTTAAAACCAATCTTAATCAGATGCATAAACCCTCTCTTTCACATCTCCTTATTTCAACAGCAGTTGCAGTTGACAGCTTTCAGGGCCTTTGAGGGATATCCGATAGTGCCTTTTGTAAAACTGTAGATTATAAGAATATTCAGGTGACTGAGATGTAGGCAAACGATAAAGATACAACTCAGACTCAAGTGACACTCTTAAGAGAGATCTTCAAAACACTTTATTACATTTGCTTGCGAATCTGTAATAGTTATGTATTGCTCTTCCTTTGTCTCGACCAACTCCAAACACCACAACTCATAGTTTTCGCCCATAATGGAAATTTCCCATACTTACCCATAATGCGTAGCGACAACAAATTAGACACAGCCATCTTAAGAATATATGCGGTCTGAAAATGATACTTTTTAGTCTAAAAAATAATCTGGCTCAACGAGATTTGTGTTGCTATATTTTTAAAATGATGTGTAGTCAAAATAGGGTTGATCATTTGCTCCATCTTTTACGAGGGGAGAAATATGCTAAGAGTTATTTTGCATTTTTAATACAAACATTTGTCGTTGTCTATCATTGTTCTCTCTGCGATAGATTTTCAATGTCTGTATTTAAAGCCTGAAACAAAATCTTGTCAGAATAAGGAAAGAAAACTGGAAATTACCGCGAGAAGATGCGAGGCGAGCAACGGACCGGACTCTTCAGCAAAATAAATATACAGGCCTAACCTTGGCATTCTTAAAAGAGATGCCATTTTACATTCTCAGCCAATCAAAACAGAGATAAAATATTTCTCATAGCTTTTACACAAAGCATGAAAGAGTAGTCTAAATTTGCTTATGTTGCAGAAGCAATCTGTAACAAAATTCTTACCGAACAAGAGGGCTACAACATAGTTGCATCATTTACAAACTTATGTTACACCCAACAATTACTAAAGGCATTTTACTCCAGTTTACGAGGGCAATGTTCAATCAATGACATTCTGTTTGCAAGTCATTCTGTTCAGCACAATAAATATTAAATGTGTAACTTATGATAAATATAAAATTTGTTAACAAAACACTTGTCATTACGTATGTCAAGGGTGGAGGTAAATTTGAAACATTTGTGATTCGCCAAAAGAAATCTTAGTTAACACTTCATTTTAAAATATTTATCTTAAGAAAGAGTAGCTTTTTAAAATAATTTCATTTAGATATGGGCATTAGACATCGACGGTGAAAACGACTTAAGGAAACGTGACCAAATCCTTTTCACTGGTGAAAATATACGCTTAAGTATTTGCTCAAAACGTACCTAAAAATATCAAAGAAAAAGGAAGAAGAAGATCCATCACTTCCTTGGGTCCACTATCGTAACATTTACGCTGTCCTACCCTGTGAATTGCGTGTTATCTTCAATATCTTCCAGTCATAGGTCCAGAAGCTGGGTTGACAGAGGGTGCAACTGCACCCCTAAACTGTCTCGGGGGTGCACGTTAAGTATTTACATCCTCTAAATTTCGAAAGATTTTCATTTGTTAAGGAAGTCGATTTGCCGGTAGTATTCGTGATTCCATGCTATTTTCCGTCTTTGTGACTGATACTTTACCGAATGTATGTGTCTTGAAGCTTCTACGACCAAGCATTCTTCAATGCATGTATAGAAGTGCAGAAATCCCAGTTGCGAAAACTTACATGGTTTTTAAGGTTAAATTACCATTATGGTGGTTACTTGTGATACATCGTGTTATTTCCTTTTCATGAACTCAATCCATTAACTAGAGGCTTCAGTAAGCAAAACATTTCCCCAGAGAACTTTGTGTAGCCGTCGGCTAGTTTACTGTTCGACTCTCGACTTCAAGAAAGCTTCACTTACGCGTATGTGAACGAACTAGTTTTGAACGAATCTTTGACCATGTGCAAGTGTCTCAATAAGGGGTTCCTGATAGTGGTGGGCCCGAAATTGACCTACGTAACAATAAAAGTCACCAAACCGGATAACTAATAAATAACGAGTAGTGAGGGCATCGACAAAGAACTCTAACTTAAATGTTCACAATAAACATTAACACACGCTCAATCACCTGGTGAGACGCTCCTATATCCGTCGTCCACAATAATCATCCGCACGTCTGTTCCTTAATTGAGGATCGTCTGGACCTAACGATAGTTTTCATCTTCAGAGCTATGTTTTACAAAACAGAATACACAAAATACAATGGAATTGTCACTCCTATTGGTAATATTAATATCCAATAATTATATTTTTACATATAGCACGCACATACACATTCTACACGATGCTTGGAGTTAATAAGAGGTCCACGAGTGATATTTTTCACATAGGTAGCGGTCTATGGGAAAAAAAATTTTGCAGACCACCGTTCCAGATCATACTCAACTACCAGTAAGACCCGACAAGAACAAATACAACACATACTCTTATCAAAACACATCGCCTTCTTCAAAGTCTTCCTAACTTGGCAGTTGACGAGAAACTTGTGACCTATTACGGGATCCAACGACAACATCCTGGGTGCACCTGTTCTCCAAGGAGGTACACGGCTTAAAATAGCACTCGATTTAATAAAACAGCAAGCAAATTTGAGACAAACATTAAGAACAACGTTTGTTATAGAATTAGATGTTGTCTTATGTTGGCTCATTTTCCCCTAAAAATGGCAGAGTAAATAGGAATTCAAGTTATGCGACCAAGCATCTGTCCTTAATGGTGCTGTAACGACGAAGTCTATGCAAGAAGAGTTGGGGAAGATCTATCGTTATCAGCAAAATATGCCGTGACAGTTTCATTAATCTTGCGCTGATGTGTCAATATGAAGAGCAGCATCTATTTCATACTAACAACGGGACGCTATTAAACTTGTTACTGTGGCGATGGCGTAACGCCTCCCCTACCCCATCATAATTTGGAAGTGAAAATTTCTAACACAGTTTTTAACATAGCGTAGTCCTCATAACTGTTGATAGGGATGACAGCAACATAGCACAGAGTTGACATTGCTGACTTTCTCTCCTTATGATTTATTGATAATAAATAAGGTGGGGCGTGCATGTCACTTTTACACTGCAGCCCCTCTCCGTGGAATTTTAACCTTTTTGTGGGCTTGCAACTTTTAGCATAGAGAAAAAAGACACATTATCAATGATTCAGGTATAGTTTACCGATTCCGTAAAAGTAGAATTTTCAGCGGTGTTCACAACGAGATCATCGTAACTAAAACAAGTTCTTTCATAAGCTCCTATTTATCATATCATTAAATACTAGGTATCAAATTAATCCACTTTTAATCAATGATTCTAACGCCTAATCTCCACTAGGCGGAAAACGTCGAGGCGGTCGCCATTTTCCGCTGCTCCACATGCGCAGTTGTAGTCATTACGTAATATCTAGCGACGTCGCCTCGACATTTTGCGAGCAGAGAAAAGTAGTAATCAGTTCTTCTTTTCGCTGCTCGCAAAATGCCAATTCAACACCCCAACAATAGAAATGCATCGTTTCTCCCTAGTAAAGATGGCGGGCAAAGCAACGCGGACTTGCTAAGTGTTGAATACTAGGCATATGTTTGAAACCTACCAAATAACAGCATATCATAATGTTTATGTCGATGCTGAGTGACAAGTATTGAAGTTGAATTATCAAAGAACTTGCCAACATAGTTTGAAGGAAGAAAACCATTTCTCTCTTTGGTTTCTGTTGCATTTTGATAGTGTTATTGTACTTGTATTAATAAACGCAAGTGTACCAGCTGAACATAACGCTTTCCGGTTAGTTGTTGCGAGTTGCGACTTGACAGATATCTGTTTAATTCTAGATACAGAAATACCTGACAACTGAAAGTCAGTTGTAAATGTAGGCCCACTGAATATTCGACTGACATATCTTACTTACAATTTGGGGAAACGTTTATTTGGAGCCAGTAATATTGTGGCTCATGTTCATTATTTCGCTGGACATGAACCCTCTTGTCGTTGTCAGTATTATGTGAAGCCTTGACCAGTTAGAATTTTCCATATAAACTACATAGGATGACAGCACCGTCATTTTGGGTAAATGTACTGGTTATATGACGAATATAACTATATATGAATATCTTCCGAAGCTTATCCAATATCGGATCTTGCCTTTGATCGTTTTGTTCATACTCCTGTTGAAGGTGAGAGTATAGTGTCGCTGCTTCCAGTGGAGATCGAATTGCAATTCCGCTGCGGAAAATGTCAAGGAGCAAAATGTAGCCCGCCGCGATAATTTGCGGCTAGTGAAGATTGGCCTTCAGTGATCCTTATCAGATATTTGTGAGGATGTTCAGCATAAATTGCAGAAGACCCTTCACATAGGCTTCGGCCCCACGTTGTGTACGGTGCTCACCATTTTCAGCTTTCAAGTTTGCTGTCGCCCGTAGTTGACTTTCATTTAACAATACTAAAGCAACAGGAATGCAAGTCCAATTACTTCGAAACCTTTCAAGTCCAATTATTTCGAAACCTTTCAAGTCCAATTATTTCGGAACCCTTTAAGTCCAAAAATTGTTATTACTAACCACTTGTTGCTCTAAAACTAACTACGTCTTCATCGTAGAAAATTGGGTTTAATTAAAAGTACAGATATTTGATGGGTTAACACTCGATAGAAGTTCAAGGGAACCTAACGATCTGCCTACTGTATAGTCAGTGAAGTTTAGATTGAAGGGACCGCTAGGAAACTTGCTTCATTTTAAAACAACTGGAAGTTACCAAATCTATCAGAAAGTTTGGGAATCAAAACTTCGAAAAATCTGAAAGTACTCACAGTATCCTGGGACATATTTCGGACGAAAGCGTGACAGGAATTTAGACTGTTAGACACTTTCTTGATTGCACCCTTTGAGGCACTGAAGTATCGGACTTTATGTTTGGGGAAATCTGGGCAAAGTCAATGCTTGAAAATAAAACGCATACATCTTTTCGCACCTAAAGTTGTCTATGGCACTTCACTTTGCGATTCAAATTATTGCAGAGAAAGTGATCAAACGTGACCTCCTCTACCAAATTGTTGGGAGAGGTCCAAAAAGGAGCGTGTGATGTTTATGGACAAATATTCATCAATTGGGGTCCTAATGGTTACAAGGTAGGTGTTTGTGGCTAAAAAAGTGTAAACTGAGAATAATCGCCCCGAGGTTGTCACCAGAGATCATAAAATTTTTATAATCTCTGTTGTCACTTACGGACGGAGGAAATAAGACGTTTTCCAGTGTTTCATTGAAAACATTTGTTTTTTCACTTTTGAAATAGCCCGTGAAAGTGATAAATCCAATTGGGGGTGCTTAAAAGTGTCGCAAGAAGCTCGATTGTTCTGACAATCCGTCACCACGCTTAAACTTTCGATTGGATTACAAAAGACGAACCGTTAATTTACAACTGGCATTATTAGGGGGCAACAACAGATTAGGGGTGCAGGGTTTCAGGTTAAAATGGCATGCTTTTCTTGATCAACGGTAGATGTATCTCCCTACAAAAAGCAACAGTATGTATATCAGGCCACTCGCTACTTTACAATACTGAAATTAAGGGTGACCGTGAAGACGATTGGAACTTTTCTCGGAGCCACATCTTTACGACCTAGAATACGAATATGGGGCTTTATGTGTTCGTTTCTCTTCGCACATACGATTCCGTTGTTCTTCTCCGGGCCAAGGTGCATGATTTGTTACTGGGGGGTGGGGGTGGGAAGAGGTCAAATATTGGAACTTCTGTTCGATGTAAGTAATGTATGGTCCCTGTTACATATGCTAGTAATTTGAAAGGCTTTGCCAATACTAGAAATCTTAAGGCAGAGAGTCTATATCAACATTCTTGATGATGAAGTTAGTAGACATCAAAGTAGTTGAATGCTAAATGCCTTCTACAGGCACCGCGCCTACATTCTCGATGGACCCAATCGATAATTAACATTGGCTATTTAGTCACCCATAACTTTCAGCAAATACTAACTTTACAACGCAAAGCAAAATTTTGTTTAATTGATATTAGGGAAATGTTTTCTATTAAATAAGCACTAAGAGAAGGGTATAACTGTGACAACTCCATGCACGAAATTTGTAAAACTTTAGTAACACAAATAATAGCGGCCGCGTTCTAGTATCATACAGATGCGCCTGATGCAAAACAAATCGTATAGCAAATTTCATGTAAGGTAGACATATTTTTATAACTAACACCTCGATAAGCACAAGTCCATCTCAAATATAAAAAAATTAGCATCACCTGTGGCTCCAAATTACAGCGATGTAAGATCATTTCTCCCTTTCTCATTATTTCTCTTTCTCTATTTTTCTCTTTCTTCCGTTTACGTTAACAAAGATTTGTTTCAAGCTTTCACACATCACACATCGTCTTGCGCTCATATACGTCTTCTTGTTAGTATATGCTAAATATCATTACTGGGGCAGCAGCGTTGGGCTCAAAAATGACATGAGTACCAATGAATCCGGTTGATTTTCAGAGGTAGTAATAAAAAGTAGTGTGTACATGCCTACTTCTTGATTGGAAAACACGTGCGCTACAAAAGGTAGAACGGGGCGAGGTATACACTAAAACAAGCACATAGTCAAACACAACAGTTCTGATACAATTAGCTACATGGTAAAATTACGATTATTGTGCTTCTGTTATCGCCTTTAATATCACATTTGAGAAACTACTTCTTACGCTGAGTAACTACGTCGTGAAAATTTCATAATATCCTTTAAACTGTCTTAGCCAAGGGCTTCCTTAACTTTAACCTGCAATTCGTCATCGGAGAACCTCGAAAAATAGTCTTTGAACCAGTGAATTTTAGCTCTTTTCTGCTCGACTGATAGATATGGGTTTTGCTGAAGTCCATTAATAACTAGTTCCATAAATCGTTGAACTGCTGGTAGTTGTGGAAATTCGTCAAGAAAATGATCCAAAAATACATGTTCCTCAAAACCGATATGTTCTTCATCATATTTGGTACTTTCGTTATCAACAGGCAGGCGCCATACTTTATCTGCTATGAGGAGCTGTTCTTCGATTCCATTACGAGGCTCCTTCAACTTTTCTGGAGCGTTGAGAAGATCTTGATATTCAATTTCGTGGCATGATACAAATGGTTTCACGACATCATCTGTAGATGCTCCGTCACTGAAAATACCTAGGTTGTCCCCTGTGAATAATTCACTAATCTTAGGGATTCGCTTTTTAGGCATTCTCTTCGAACTATTCCTTGCTTCTTTCACCTTGCTTTCATGTACGGGGTCACTGTCTGCAACTAGGTTGACTATCAAATCACGAAGGGCTGCATCATCTAATCCAGCTCTCTCGGCGCCATCTTTACCAACAGATTCCTCACTTTCTTCTGCAATTGAAATCTGGTCGGATATGAGTTGATCAAGGAGAGTAGAAGATTCAATCACAGGTTTGCGGTCGGAACTGGCATGACTTTCTGCAGCCTTGGTTTCCATATCGTCAGGTCTAAAGAAATCTGAGAGTTCTAGTGATTGTGATATGTCATTATTACCTTTTGCCTCCGCCTCTTCAGCTCTGTTTTGCTTTGGGCTTGACGTAAAGGTTGAGCCTTCAGTTAAATTTACATGACTTGAAGTGGGTAATTCCTCATTCGCTTGTCCGCTTTGAGGAACATCTTTCAATGGGTCGGATATCTTCTTATAGCTTTTCCAACCTGATGCAAATTTACGTTCTTTCTTCGCTGGAGTAAGTCTAGGTGAAATCAAAACATCTCTAAGTGTTTGCGTCGTCACTGGCGAGGAATGAACTTTTTCAAAGCCTGCCTCTTCTCTGCTCTTTTTTGCTGGCTGTTTCAAGTCTGGGTGTACTATCGACATTGATTTTTTCACTGTTTCCTCTCCTTCCTTTTCGGTTGGGGAACTGAGGCTGTCCGTGATCTTAACAATTGGCCCAACACCTGGAATCAGTTCATCGATTGAAGTTGCTTTCTTCTTTGGTACTGAGGGCTTTTTAAAGACCTGACGTAGCCTGCGACGACCGTCCAATTTCGGCGCATTTCCAAAATTCTTTCTGGAATCGTTACTGTCCACATTGTTACCATTACCATCATTTTGCCTATCCCTCTACACAAACAAAAAACATAGAAAATATTAGTACTGACTGATACTAAAACCCAATGACAGATAGATAAAGTGCATTTCTAATGACTGTACTCTTTGATATAGACGATTGAAGGAATCAAACAGAAATTTTCGGCGAAATGAAGAAAGACACCCAAAACATTATTCACCAATAGTTTTATTTTCGTATTTCATTACCACCAGGTTATCACAGGAATACAGGTTACTGGGAATTGACATCTGTTGCACGCCTTGAACTTCAACTCCAGGTCTGGTACGAAAAAAATCCTCTTATCTCTGTAGAACAGCATAAAATAACAAGACTTAAATTATGCATAAAAGCCTTTCAACAATTTTATGACTTCTCTATTTTGACCGTGCTACGACTGCATAATTTGATGTCTTTAACATCTAATTGATGTGTGCAATTCTAATAGATACAAAAGTGAGGAGGCATGAATCACATGTCTACATAAAACCGTTGTTATCAACCAATCATGTAAGTAAAAACATTCACGTGATCACGTCTTTCATACATACTTTACAAAACCCTATTAAAGTCACACATTTCTACTTTTATAAATAGTGCATACTGATTTGGATGTGGTACTGATTTGCACTCATTTATTATTTTTCTCCATTTAACGTCTTTTTTTATTCCCATTCAAGGGCTTTGACGGTACCCATTTTCATGGGACTTGTTTTTGGAGCATAGAGTACTTTAAGACCATATGCCCATCCTAACATCACCAATAGCCCCTCAGGGAACTGAACCCTGACACTCTTGATCTGAAGACCAGGAACTTATCCACTAGACCGTGGCAGCTGATCTGATCTTCATCAAGTGACTATCTAAATTTGCATCTTTGGTTGCATTTGTGACTGTTTGTTTTCAATTTGCTGCCTCTACATTGCCATGGTGATTCTTCAAACAGCATCTTTAAAATAGCACAGTTTCAGAAGTGAGGGATTGACATATGTTATATAATATATTTACTCTCACTGTCAACAAATTTGTCTTGATGTGCCATGATGTACAATTTACCAAGCAATTTAAATCCACTCTTTGAATTTGCCTCACAGCACAAAAGTTACCTAATGTATTCTAGGTCTGTATTTCCAGAATTTTTCCAAGTAATGAACCATGTTTCAATCAAAACTTGTTGAGGTAAAAATTACTAAGGTTGTGGTGTAATGACGACCTTTGCTCTCTATCTACTAGTGCAAAATAAGGAATCCACTGCCAAGTTTGATGCAAACATATCATTTTGTGACCATACACAATGGCTTGTCACATATATCTGGCTATTGATGCATTCTGGACCAACAATAATTACAACCCTGAAGTCAGTCATGATTAAGGTAGTAAGCTATATTCAAGCATATTTTTCTCCTACTTGTGATGCACATTGATCTTAGGCTACAATTTTGAAACCTGTCAAGATGAAGGCAGATCCCTGGCTCATAGATATCCTCCTAGCAAGCTCTCATATTGCAGCTGTAGTAAATTGGACTACAAAGTTACCCAATCAGATAACTCCAGAAAGTGAATCTGATCTTTATAACATTCTTTATAAAATTCTGCTGCAGGGGTAAAGGATTTGACTTGTTCTACTATAACAGAGCACAATAATAGTAATAATTTTCATAGCATCAACTTCCTGTTTAAAGAGCTCTGTAATATCAGTTCAAGTCAATAAAATTACTGTAGTAAATACTTTTACAACATTGGTTCCAGGTCAGTTTGTCTACATTGTGGAAACAAATGACTAGGGATATTAAAAAATTAAAGAGAACAAGAGAAAAGCAATTCTGAGTATGTAATATTGCAGCAAAACATCTGCTACATATAGGGCAAAACAAACACTATGTTGTGTGGCCAGCATTCCATGAAATAGTATAGTAGCATTTTAGCATCTACAACAACTACCATGCTAACTTAAAATACCAAATAACAACATATTTGATGCTTTATTCTTATCAAGTGCAAATCCAGATTATTTGAATGAGGTAGACCTATTAAGTTTATCATATCTTAAGCTGCATCATCATCATCATCATCATCATCATCATCATCATCATCATCATCATCATCATTATCATCATGCAGTTTAACATCCATCTTTCCTCTTGACAGAGGGTTGGACTGCCTTATGGTCGACCATATCCTTCTTCACCACTCGTCCCTGTTTCTTGCCATTGCCATGGTGAAGCCACAGGCACAAAAGTCTTCAGTCACAGTCTCATTCCAGGTTTTCCTTGGTCTTCCTCTACCGGATCTGCCTGCTACCTCCACTGCATTCACACTATAATGGTTCTCAAAACCATCTTCAAGCAAAATGTGTTTGAGAAAGGTTCTGAAAACAGTTAAGACTGAAAACACTTTTTGTGCTACCGCAAAGACAAGATGGCAGACAAAAGCTTATGACTTAATGTGCTCAATTTATTACTACTCCAAAAATTAATGTCAAATACAGAAAATATTAAATCAGCATTTAAAACACAGATGGAAGAGGACTTCTTTGGTAGGGTTTCTAAGGTATTCACATTCTCACAGCCAAAAACAGTCAAGGAAGTGTGCAATATTTATTTTGGTGTTGTCAACATGGGTTTCATCGCTGAACATAGCTATGGATACAAGTGCATGCACTGTTGCTTTGGAGTATAGCTGGTGAACTCATATTTCAACTTGTCTGTGAACTGACAAGGATTCATTGGACAATCTCTCCTTGTACCAAAACATATTCTGCTTCCTTTGTGAAATTCTTTCACCAGTCATAAAAATGAACACCAATTTCAGGAAAGCCATCCCACAAAATAAAAGAGTTGCCCTAACACTTTGGCAAATGATATTGAATTCAGATTAGTTCAGTAGGCAAGGTCTACAAGTGCAGACTTTGCTAGAGCTATGAACCAAATACTGGCCAATTTGGTGAGGTAATGGAGAAACCAAAATTGTTATGGGAAGTAGAGGATCATTAAAGCATTGCATATGAAAATGTGTATCATTGGCAGGAGAGGTGAAAACTATTTTTAAAAGGTAACTGTATGTGATGGTGACACTACTTTTGAAAAATACCATGTAACATTGAATCCAGACTTTATATTATAGGTGGGTTGAATCAGAATGAGTTATGTTAGGGGCAATATATAACTTAGCTAGATACAGACCCATACTCCCATATGATAAACCTAAAATATAAAAAATCTTACATATTACATGGGCTCTGGTTGCAGCCCCATCACAGACAAAAGTAGAGGGCGTCTCGTCTGACCAAAGATGGTTCCACGTTTTCCTCCTCTTCCGCATTGGCAAATCCATTGTGGAACATGGTTGCGAGGACAGACTAGCCGCCTAGCCAAATCTTGATATATTCTTAGAATATCAATTGTTAAAGGGCGCTTCCATAAAACCATGAAAATAAATTTAAAAGAGAAGATATTATAGTTACGAGCGCACCTGATCCTCATCGTTGCTACTGGAATCTTCAGTCGCAGATGCACTGAATGATCTACATTGACACCAATTACGTTCAGAAGTGAGGTTACCAATCGATCTGGATTGCATGCATTCCGGTAACACTGCTAGTGTCCTTCTACAGAGTACAGATGTGGCAAGATAAGTTGAGATAGGAACTAATCTGTTCGCCAGCACAATATGCATTTTGAGTCTTATATACATGGCAGTTTCAATCACATCATGTAACTTGTGTTATGAAACTTGCCAGGCAAATCACGAAAGCAGCAGTTCAAAATGGTGATCATGTCGTAGTGCTGTTCGAATTACCTTGTATTCAATAAGAGGTTGAGATAGCATGGGTACTCTTTAGCTTCCTGCGATCGCATTCTCAGAACCAGAAGGAAGGAAGATCACAGCAATGGCAGACGAAGTTGCCAAAGCTCAAGAAGCGAAAGGAGGTGAAGATACTATATTTGCCAAGATTATTAGGAAGGAAATTCCTGCAGACTTTATTTATGAAGACGATGAGGTAACGATACATATGTTCCTGTACAAGTACCGATAATTATGGGGTGATGGTATTTTACCCTTTCCACGAGTTCTGCAGGGTGTGTACACATTTTCTGGGAGTAGCACACCTAAGCCGCAGTGCCGTAGCCCTTCCAGGACACATGGGACACGTTCTTCGGAGGTGTCCACGAGGGTCAAAACATCAACGTCTATGCTTAAGTGTTCCATTTAGTGAAAGGGTCTGCCAATATATTGATACAGTTAGTTAAATGGGAGTGCCTATATACGTGTATTTTTCAAAACCCTAATTGCGTTACGGACGGACATTTGATGCATTAGTAAGCCAGCTATTTCATAATAAGAATAAGCTGAGACCCCATTTACAGAGTTTTGAGACATGGTTATCCTAGGTATCAGATCACCACAATTTGGTGTCTTAACAGCTTGTGTGTAATTTTTATTGGCTTTGTAAATAGAGTTACGGACGTACATGATAAAAATTGAAATCTAAAAATTTTCGTTATGAGTCCAGAATCTATCTAAAAGATTTAGGAGAAGGAAAAAGAAAACTTGCTATTTGATTACCCTAGGTATTCAGGTATATAAATATGAAAAGTAAAGAGGGACTTCGTCGATGCTCCACATTCTGCATGGTTTTTCATAAGCAAGGATAAAGTTACGGATGGACGCTATCTCATCAAATGCTATTAACTTCAGAATAAAGCAGACAAAAGTGGAAAAAATATGAATCAATACAAGGCCACATGGCTTCAAGTATAGAACTTCGCTTAAATCAAGAAACTGCATGCAGATGTCAGCAAATCTATCTTACACATTTGACTCTGAGGTAAACGAGCCAGCTGATAGTTGGGTGGTCACAAGAATTTTCAACTTTAAATTTCAGAGGTAAGACATATTCCAAGTGAAAGAGCACACTGTACAGATCAAAATGCTTTTTATCTTATGTTTCTAGCCTTACCAGAACAAAAGTTATTAAACTTTAAAGATGGAAATCTGGGTGCGATTTTTGGAATTGTCTTTATGAGAGTTTGACTGGGAAAGGTGATTTTGACACGGCACCGGAGGCTTTGGCTCATGACAACATTATACAG
>JAAAKL020004095.1:0-21662 GCA_010016065.2 Carybdea cf. marsupialis auct. non (Linnaeus, 1758) | reverse complement strand
GAGGAAGTCCGAAATAGACGAAATCTTTACAAAAATATAGTTTCCTTTGAAAAGTGTTGCTCATTGTTGCTTGTCGGTGTCTTTATCAAGCTATAAGGAAAAACTACATTCTTTCTCATCTACACATCAATCCTTTTTCATACTAAATTACTGAACTCATATCAAGTAGTACCCCAACTGATAATGGTATACCCTTAACTTGCCACCCCCCCTTTTGAATCCGTTTAACAAAAGTAAGAGTCCCCGTCATTAAAGTGCACCCTACAATAGTTGAAATAAAAACGATCGCCCGGAGTTAATTAAGATAGATACGGCACAATTACGCGCCTGCTATAAAACTATGGTCAAACTTTCATCAAAAGTTAATGTGTCTTGTTTTGAACAAAACAAAATTAGCTTCTTATCACTCTTAATATTTAATGCTGGCGTATCGATGCCAGATTCTTACCTGCTGGAGGACACGTGGAGTCCTCTCTCAAATTTTCAGAATCCGTAGATACAGCTCCACCTGAGAAGAGACAAAATTCTGATTATCAACGAGCGTTTAGTTTACATTATTGACAATTTGCTCATGAAATGCCGTGCCGTGTAAGAGAGGAGTTTTAGGAATACAAGGAAAAGATGATCTATTCAAAAAAGAGGGCTGCTAACATGACAGTGAAAATAATGTCAATGATTATGGAACATCTTTAAATGTTTTCAGCCTCCTTTTGGTGAAACTGCTTATTTCTGATTACATAACAACCACTACTGTTTCTATACTATGCAGACAACAGCCAGTGAAAGAAATCTGCGACTTCAGGATCTTGGGTATCAGAGGCCTTTCTTGACCGCCTGGTCAAAAATTGCCCTGCTAATAATTAACCAAATGATTCGTTTCTCAAGCCTAGTGACTATCAAAGTAACAAGGAATGAACCAATGATGAGGTTGGTCTCTGTATCGAACAAACTTTGATACTAAATCTACTGCACTGATTCTGCATTTGTATGGTAAGAAGTACATTTACAGTAATAATATAATTTAATATACTGTACTAAGTTCTTTCTTGTGCCTCTGGGTATGGATTTGAAAACTGCGTATTATTCTGCAAGATACGATCTGCAAAACTGACTTAAACAGTTTTAAGACACCCACAAGTGTATCAGAGACCATTTCTGTACTACGTTCATAGCAACTTCGGCACCAATTATTTCATATGGTGTATACAGTGGCTCTCGTGAAGAACAGCTCAGAGGGCTGATTAATAAAACACTTGTGATGTACAAGGTTATCGGAAAGTATACCAATGGTGCACAACATCTCTTTGTCTCTTTAACAAACCTTGCCTAAATGAGCTCTTGGCTCAGAGTATTAGGAAGCCTATTCATTGCGAGTGAACTTCATCTTGTCGCTACCGTAAAGTTCTTAGTAGTTGGAGGCTCTCACTGTGTGGTGACTGAGGGTCCGGTTGTTTAAGAACTCGATCACAGTCTACAAAGAAAGTCTGCTATCCACTCCATCTCTTGAATCAATTTCGTACTGGGTTGCATGTACTAATGGGGAGGATACTAGGAAGTAGTTAAGAACTTATGAGCTAAGTTATAGAGGACGCAGTCTCCCCAAAGCTGGACTAACAATTTTTTTGGTAAGCACAAATTTTTCGGGAAGTGAGCAAATGGTATAACGATGAAACTAGAACTTCATTGCTTACATATACAAAAAGCATCATTGTTGTGTGTACCTCAAGCACATAATCGAACATCCTATAAATAACTGTTTACAATGTTTCACAACTTTGAGGCTAAAATCGGTCGACTCTCTTAAATATAGTTGGAGATATAATATGATTGTGGGAGTAGTTTCGGATGTTTGCAGAACTCGCTGACCGTCTACAACGAGTCAACGCCATCATCCCCACTTGTTGACTTTACCTTTACACTGACTGATTACCATCATCACCACCTGCCGATTTGACTTCGTATTGGATATTTGGTAGTTGGTAGTGGGTAGTGGGTACAGAGATTATGAAACACATGTGTTTCATAATCTCTGGTGGGTAATTGGTAGTGGGTAGTCGGTAGTAGGTAGTGGATGCCATTTTTGGTTGTTTGCAGACCTCGATCACGATTCCCAATGGGTGTCAATCACCATCTCCATCTACTTACGAATCTCAAACACTACAATTGACATAAGCAGCCTATCAAAACAAGTAATAAAACTAGAATAAATTACTTACTGGATGTAACCAACACGCGTTCAGTGGTGTTTGGATTTGTCGATGGCGTCATCTCGTAGTATTCCTGTCGATTGATTAGTTCAGAAGTGTTGGTGCCATAACGAACAACAGTGAATCGATACTTTGGTATTGGTCTCAAATGAGAGAGAAGAGAGTATGAGATGACTCCGACTGAACCATCATCAATATCTATTTCTTCTATGTCATCACGCCAGATAATGGATACTCTGCGTCCTGCTCTGTTCTCTACTTCAAGGTTGATGTAGTAACGATCCGGTTCAACTATGAAAGCGTTTTCTGGCAAAGGGAAAATTCGAGTTTCGTTTACCGTAAGCAATCGCTACTTCAAACAATGACGAATTACTTTCTTGATGAACTATAAAACATATATAGTTTCATAAACATGGTCATAAAATATCTACGCGTTAGTGAACAAGATTTACCCTACACAATTTAATGAACAGGGTTTTGAACAGGGTTTCCACTATAAGTGACGATGAAAGAGATTCACTCTTTGACGACAACATTCAAAGTTTAAAACATCTTTTGAAACACGTATTACTATGTTTACATCTCTCAGATACTTGAGCCTGTTGGTAGATTTTCTGACTAGATTTTTTGTAAGCACACGGCACTACGTCACTGCAAAGGCCGAAAAGCATGATGTGAGTCGCATTGTTTCATGTACATTCGAGTATTCTTTAAATCAAGCATGGTTTGTTTGTAGTGAGCCAAGGAACCCACCATTGGCATGTAACGCGTGCTTCGGGATTTTAGATTCTAAATAATTTTGCGTTGCTTTTGTCAGGAGAATCCAGTGGGGTGTAAGAAGGGTTTCTTAGGGGTCCACTATTTTGAAAACAATATTTTACACACAAGAACTATAGTCCTGAATACATTTGACATTGGATAAATGTTCCCGGTCGCAGAACAGTCCAAAAAAGAAAGATGACCTTTACCAAGTCTGTGCTAGAATACGCAGGAACGTGGGCGTGTCACATTGGGCGTTTTCATTCTTACGTTTCTCATCGTTCTGGATGTGGCACTGTAGATGACGTCTAAATTTTTATATAACAATCCAATCGCATCAGAATATGTACAGATAGTGTCTTGGCATGCTGAATCAACTTTTGATAAAATTACAGCTTCTCAATTTTTTTACTCCATTTATCAAAAGCACAGGATTGTAATGTAATGTAAATGCTTTCGCAAACGTTTCAGATCACAAACATCTTTTTCTCCCCATAAACAAGCGAGTCAAAGGAAAGGAAATCAAGAATAAAATGACCTCATTGTCTATGAAGTACTAGTGAATAAGAGATGCATCTTTAATTATTTACCTTCTGTTGTAACCGGTATAACTATGATAACGTTTGTTACATCCAAGGGAAGAAGCCGTAAGGTTGTTTGCCCTTTCATAAAGAGTGGGGCAAAACTTCCTCTGATTCTGGCTGTCAAGTCAAAAGAAGGCTCATTTGTTGCTCTGAATATTCTATACCAATCCAAAATATCTTCTTGACCTAATATAATAGTTTCTGGGCGTCCAAATTCGGAGTATGATATCTCGATAGGGCTCTCAACTCTGTTGATGATCTGATAATTAAATCGATGAGTGTTCAGTTCGCTTCCACGTGTATCTAAAAGGCAAAAAAATAGATTTTATTTTTCAAAATAAATATCTTTTAGTGCATACATTTCGTCACAACATGTGTAATGTTTCTTGATCTTACGTTACGGTTACGTCGCCTTGATTGTTGGTGATTAAAGTTAAGCTATAGCCAAAACGTCCGCATAATGCCTACTGCAAACCGTCGTGGCTGCGTCTCTACTCCAGGATAAGTCCCAAGTCAGGAAATTAAGACCAAGGGGCAGGGGCTTAAACCTTTCTTTTTCCTCGGCCTTTTAAGGGTGCCACAGGCAGTTGTATCCTTCTTATTGCAGTACTTAAAGCTAACGAATTTACTAAGTTTTAGAAACGAAGCCATCCGTTCTTTGTAGGATTCTCCATAAATGAGAAATTATCTTGAAAATTCATGCATAGTTATTTTCCGGAACATTTCTTGAATTTTCAGCAGATAATAATAAGCGTTGATATTTGTGTTGTAACATATACAATGAAAAGTTTTTAAGTATTTACTAAATTTTCTTAAATCTTTATACATACTGTTGTTTAACTACATACCTTTCGAGGTCGTGACTTCTAGGACGGTGAAATCTTCTCGACTTATTGAAGGAAGCACTTCAATTTCATCTTCGTTATTGTTGATAATAAGTGCGGTCTGGTCATCGTATTTGTATGCCCTGAAGCTGACACCTGGTGGCTGGGGAACTGTGGTTCGTAATTCGTTGACCATCCTAGTAACAGATCTCATGTTAAGAACTTGGGACTTCCGATCACTTCCCAGAGTCCATTGTAGCACAATCTTAGTTTCGTTACTAATAACCTCGACATTATAGTAAAAGATGTTGACTGGAGGCTGAGGAGTATTGGAAACGAGGTTTCCTGAAGAAGGGAGAAAGAAGGTACAAATAGTAAACGCTGGCCAATGTTAATGCTGTTGCTTACCGCTCTTTTTGAATAATATTGCACATGTAACATGTTGCTGAGGATGATGATAACGAGGAAGAGAAGAAGAAACCGGAAACTGACGATGATAAAACCATAGCAAAGACGACAACGATGCTGAAGATGATATTGGGAAATATAAGGGAAATATAATGGTGACCACGACGATTTGTAATCATTAAAAAATGAAAATATAATTAGAAAAATTTGGATCAAAATAATGGAGATGATGTAAATGATGGTGACGATGATAATGAAAATGGTGGAAAGAAAGAGGATTTACTACTAATAGTAATGGTTATAAACGAAGAGTTTAAAAATGTAATGATACAAATTATGATGACGATGACGATGAAAATAATAATGATAATGATAATAATGAAGATGATAATGTTTATATGAATGATAGGGATAATAACAATCATTGTCACAATTATAATGATATCGACGATGGCGATAAAAAGGCCTTGTTACCGTAGTAACATTCACATTAGTAAATTTGTTAGCCTTGTAAAATTTAGTTCCTTAATTGAAACGTTGTACCAAATTTTGTAAACTCATTTAACCATCATGCAATAACACAAGTTAGAGAACAGCTAGTCTTCAAAAGATTCCCCAAAAATATTTAACTAGATCCTTAACAGATCTTTTAAGCATACAATGATGATGAAATCATAGCAAGTGCTAGATAATCTGTGAACATCTAACAGATTTTGTCAAGAAATCTAGAATGAGCCCGCAGTCTTAGTGCTTTGGACCCACAAATAATGTTATCAAGTATGGCCTACCATAGTGCTTATTGAGGGATGAATCATTTCCTGGCGTTTGTTAATATTGTAGGAAACCCTCCCTCGAGTCATACAAGTAAATATAGAGCTGAGTAGAGGAATATTCTTATATCTGAGGCTACTTACAAAAGTTATTTCAGTGCTTTTGTAGACACCCTGCTTCTACCTAACGCTCAAAAAGACTGTATGCAAAGAGGAACATTACTTGTTAGCCAGAAGGGGGACACATCGTAAACCAGGACCCCTGACTGCCTGAATGTGCACAAAAGCATCTTATAAATTGAATACCTTTTAAGGGAGGACCAGCGAAAAATTTTCTGCAAGTAGCCGTTACAATGAACTGATCTAGAGATCTGTATGTTTTGCCTTTTTAGATCTAGCGATTCTAAACCTGAAACGTACCTTTCGCCTCGCGCAGCCAGAACCAAACAACGCGTGGATTTTCTGCCACTCCTCTGATCCAAGGAGCGGGATCATAAGCTTTGTCTTTGGCAATGATCGTGCCAAAGGGGTCTGCATCTGGTTGGCTGGCAGTAGTCAGAATGGCTCTTTGACTTCCTACAGGAAAGTAAGGCATTCTCTCTCGTAGAGATGAGGCAGCATAATTCCATTGACTGAACTTCTTCACCAGAGTAATGTCTGTCTGATTATGAGGAGCAGACGTCACGAAGCTGGAAGTTGAAATACAGTTTACATATTAGAGGGGGGAAAATATTGCAGTAAGCATAGTCAGTAGGTAATTCTTGCAAATTAGAAGAAATTATGTAATAAATAGAATTTAGCATAATATAATGTTCATAAAGTATCGTCAAGTAAAGAGAATTTAAAACATTAACTTTTGAAACGATTCTATAGGAAGAAAAAGTTGCCATCGCTATTCGAAGTTGCCTGGGTCACAGATTTGCTTCGAATCGCGATAGTGGCTTGTATTTTTAAATATTTCTCTAGTATGTTTTTCAATGTTATTCAGCTTTAAGGTTTACCTTAAGAGAAATGTTTGCTGTCAAAACTAAATTTATGTTTGATTTAACCTAGCTTACATAAACACGTATTAATCCATCCAATGCACTTTTACAAACAAACCACTAGTAATGTAATGGTTAATGAAATTTGAGAATTAATGATAGCATCAAGCTTTTAGCTCAATCAGTACAATTTTCCATGTATAAGTAATCAGGCAGACAAACAAGCAATCATGAAAGACAGAGCATAGAACTCAACAAACATGAAATGCATATGGCACTTTTGGAGATCGAACCCAGGATCGACCAAGCCGAAAGCGGAAACTTAACCACTGCAGTAAATAGTGCAATAAGCATGAAATGCATACGGCTCTGGCGGAAATCGAACACCAGGGTCTCCATCCCGAAAATGGCGACTTCTGACAACGGGGATGTATTTATGCATATATAAAACATAGCCATCGATACTCATTATTTCTTGAACTAACCCTTTTAGAAGCCATGTTTTATCAAATTCGCTAATCGATACTCTGAATGATGTTACAAGTACGTCAATTGTACGCAAACCAGTATGACGTTATTTAAGACTGTCAGAAGGATCCTCAAATCCCCTATACTTGTGGATCACTTGTATTAATGAAGCAGATAACAAATTCCTTTAAAGAGTTTTTCTTGTAGATTTTCATGTAAGTGAGATCATGTAACATAGGTATTGATGACTACCATTTAAAATATTGTTTATTGTACCATAAAACTTTCTGAATTATAAGCAGATATTCCACTCCAACTAGATTGGAATTGTTTGGGATCCAATGACAAAAGAGTCTTAATAAGCATTATGTTTAATAAAACGTTCCAAGATTGTCTTCATAGTTGTTAATTAATCAATATCAACTTCTAACACAAGAAGTAAATCATATTTTACCTGTATGTGTATGGAGCCCTCCATATACCACCGAACTGCCCTCTTTGAGATGCTTCTAACCTGTATTCAAACTCTCCTGACACGATAGACTTTATGTCATCTGCTCGATACAGCATCGAATAAGGATTGTAAAGTGTTGGGAACTCGGCTGATCTGTGGTATGAGATAAGTAATTGTTAATCCCAATCACAGGAGAAACGAAACAGAAGCACAAAGATAGCTCAATTTTTCAGGGAAAAGGGAGGGCCAAGGGGAGCTCAGAGTGTTTTTGTCTATACGAGAACTTTTATGGTTTAGAATAGTTAAAGTGGGTGCTTGTGTCTCTTTGAGTGCAACTATCTAAGATCGAACGTATTCTAATTGCGCCACTTACGACAGAAAGTAAGACAAACTGAAGATCGGCATTTCAAACATCTTTTGGTCATTAGGAAAAAGTACAATTTTTTGTTGTTGAGGGCAATGCCCAGCGACTTACGTTCTTAGTAATTGTAGAGGCATATAATTCAGAAGAGAGACTAACAAAAGTGTATGTTAAGTGTTAGCCCTTTGCCTACAATCTCATATTTTCAAAGTTCCATGTACTTTACTGTCTTTAAATCCAACTAGCATACATTTATGCGTTTGCCTAGCTAATATGTGAAAGGCAATGATTGAGAAGTGGCTCCTAATCCGGGGCAAAAACTCCTTTTACAACTATTGGTAGATATTGGAAACCGATTTTTAAACTCTTGGCCTGGCATTAGGGGGAGTTCTTTTCCTGTACTGATTATTTACGTCAGTGACTAAGACTAATGGAGTTGTGAAACATGTAACCTAAAGAATGATGAGCTCATGATGTAGACGCAAACTAATTGAAACAATTGTTATGACTACTGGCATTGAAATTTTTAAACGATTTAAGAACATTTCAGTTGTCGCAAATGACAGTTGAATCTTAAGAATATCATGCTAATGTCTACTAAAGTCAATAGGTGGAATTAATAGCTTTTCGGAAGTCATTATTACCTATTACTTGCTCTTTGGTAGTCCCAGTCATCAGCACTCTTGCTTGTTAACAGTAGCGTCCAGCCTCCTCCATCCTGCGTCATATCGCAATAAGCCAGGTACGACAAACTATCTTCTGATAAACTTGTGGAGGATTGAAGCCGATAGATGCCATCACGGCGACGATGACAGCGGTCATAAAATTCACGACAGGAACGTGGCGGAACTACAAAATTTGAAACATGATGAATAGTATCAGGTCCTTGATGATAGGAAAGAGCTGGAATGGACTTCTTTAACATTCAATAACTAGGTTAAACGGGATGAAAAGACAAAACATTGCTTGTTTATCTTATCAACAGGTAATCCTGCAGCTACTTGCATCAGAAAACCATTTGCTTGCTAAGTTGTCTTTTTCGATTTATAATGTTTTCATGGCTTTGCGAAACTAGAAAGATCTACTTGAAGATCGTTTCATTTTGAATGCTCCATTGTCATTCTTGCGATATCCTTCTAATAAGCTTGTCACATTTACTGTTAAAGTGTCTTCAGAGAGAGTAGATGCAGTATATTATGCTATCGAATATAAATATATCACAGAGTAAAAAGTATGCTAAACATATCGTCCTTATAATCTACAGAAGATTCGCTTTACATCCCATCTTTTGGGAGTCCCTTAATGTTAGAGTTTCATTCCGATTGTGCCAATTGCCATTAGCAAACAAAGATGTAATTGTTTGCAAATATGACAACAATATTACTGATTTTACTCAATCTCTTGGGCACAAAATTAAAGCCCACGCAAGTTAATAAAATCCACATTTGATTTAATTATCGTCTAGAAAACGTGTATTGCATTAGAATGCCAATATTGACACCAAGGTTCTTCATGTAGAACACAACTGCAAAATTTAACCTCCTGTTACGATTTTCAGTTCTTTAACAGGTCTAATTGATAATAATCAATTAAATGGCATTAATATTAAGTTCCCTTACTTGTTTCGTTTTCTGGTTTCTTTGGCGTAGGTGTAGGTGATGTGTTAATTTGTGGCGTTGTAAACGGCGGTGTTGTGGCATTTCCTGGAGGAGCTGTTGTAGTTTCTAATGGTACAGGCGTTGTGTCTATCGGCGCTGGCGTTGTACCTACTGGTGCTGCTGTTGTGACTACTGGCGTTTGTGTTGTTGCCACTGGCGTTGTCTCTACTGGCGCTGTTGTTGTTTCTACTAGCGCTGTGGTTGTCTCTATTGGTGCTGACGTTGTCACTAATGGTGTAGGCGTTGTTTCTGGTGTGGTATGCCAGGGCCACGCAGTGGATTCCTCAGTTACTATGGTGGTTGAGATGTTGGGTGCCAATGTAGTATATCCCGGTATAGTAGTAGTTATAATTGTAGTTTGAGGTGGTGTGGAGGGAGTGGTATCCTCAATATATTCGGTGGTAACTTCAGGTGGAGATGTGGAATAAACGGTGACTTCTGGAGTTGTAGCCTCTGTAGTTACTACTGGCTCAAAAGGTGTCGTGGTTGGCATAGTAGATGAGAAGGCGGGGTGAGGCGTTGTAACGGTTGTTACCTGCCCTGAGGTTGATATTGTAGTTGTTATCTAAAAGATAAAAAGTTGTATACATGACGACAAATCAGAGTACTGAATTATATATTAACTAATTGAGAAAGTGATCCCTTGTGTCATTACAATAGTAAATGGTATTTTGCTTCTGGATTCAGATTGGCCACAGTTCTCGTTCACTGCATGCCTCGAAATCTCATCACCTAAATTCTAAAGACCTCTCCACAGATCTCCCTTTTGCATATTTCTGCTATACAAAAATATTGCTCATCCCAAACCTTCGAAATATTTATATTTTTTTCCTAGCTCACTATTTCTTCCTGTTATGTTTTTTCAGTTTGAGCAGTGGGTTTTATGTCAAGTCTATCTTCGTTTCAATGTATTGCGTTTGTTACACCAAAGTAAAATACGTCGCATTATGAACGTTACTTTACAACATCAGTTTGCCGTATAAAAGCTTTATGTATAATTATTGATTTATTTGCCGGATAAAGGTGTTATGTTTGATTATTGATTTATTTGCAGGGTAAAGGCATTATGTGTGATTATGTATGATTATTGACTTGATATATCAGTCAAGTACTAGCCTGATCTCATATATTACTGACAACATCAACAAGAGATAGCTATCGACACCAGGCCTATGCTTTAAAATTGCTGTAACAGAGGAAGGTAATACGATATATTAATGAACGGAGGCTAACGTAGCAGGTACCGATGAAACGATCTTCCAATTCTTCATGGCGTGGACTCCGCTATGTGTAGATCTACGTTTTTACTATTGAAGATTTATACGGTTTACACAGCTTACATATTTCCTCCTGAGAAGCAGACACCTGACAGATTACTGGTCGGAGGGGGAAACGACAAATGTTATCACGTTAACAAGGGCGTGAACATGGTTTTACATGATTTAGAATGAATTCTGACCTAGCTGTGAATTTTATTTAGCAAATTAAATGATCCTAAGGAATATCGATTGTCGTTTGCTCCCCGACTTCTCTTCATTTTAATCACTGATAAGAAGTAATTCGGACACACAATCTCATAATAAAAGTACCTCTGGTGTTGCTCCAGTTGTTATGACTGTCGTTAATGTGGTTGGCGATGCAGTTGTTTCTTCTACAACTTTGGTTGTAGTCGTTTCAAATGGCCTTTCGGTTGAGGGCATGGGTGTTGGTCCCTCGGTACTAATTTTGCTAGTTGTTTTTGTCCACGTGCTGGGAGTGGTGACTGGAAATGCAGTGATGGGACTTGGTGTTGTTGTTTCCCATATGGCTGTTGGCGATGTTGTTGGCGGTGGTGTTGTTTCTGGCTCTGCGGTTGGCGGTGGCTCAGTCGCATTTTGGCAATCTTTGCATGGATGCTTCAAACCAAAGTGAGGCGAAGGCACTCCTGTATTTCAAAAGAGGTGCAAGTGTATTTGTTTAATTATTGCTACTAAAGTCACCACCTATCAAGGTTATGTTCTTTTTGAGAATAGGGCTTAATAGATTTATCAATCTGTAACCTGAAACCGCATTCTGAAATATTGAAAATTACTTCATAGGACATTACGAAAAAGATGCGGAGTTGCAAAGCCCAGTGGAAATGACCTCGAAGCTTCGAAATCTGAAATTACTCGTTTTGTGTGCAAGGGGTCCACGACACCAACTACCCTCCTACACCTAATACTGGAAGGGCAAGTGTGTGTAACAGGTGAACAATATGCTACCCTACTTACCTGATGGGAAATGGAACTAATAGGAGTGAAGCGTTCTTAGTTTTCTCCTTTACAGTTTTGATATAGACTAAACATCTAAGATAAAAGGTCGCTAAAACATTTGCTTTCCATCAAGTTAGAAATACTTTTAGTAAGTGATTTTGTAAAATTACAAATTATATAAATAACGTTGGAAAATACAAACATTTAACAGAGCGAAAAGATATTTGTTAGATATAATAATACCAGTTACTGAACAAAGGAGTAATACTGGGGCGCTTTGCATTCTTGAGATGTAACTATAATCTTGATGCAAAGTTGTAGAAGCACCTTGAAAGCATGAAAGAAACAATAACCAACATTTAATCTCTTCTGTAATAATTTGCATATTATAGGCTAATTAGAAAACAGCCCTATGTAAAACGACTTGCAAAGCGACGATTGTAGTTATAAAAATAAACAAATTAACTTATATACGTACCATAAGCACAAGCTCTTACTAGACCAGAAATTTCTGCAGCTGACAAGGCTTTTGTGTAGATAAAGAACTCGTCAGCAAATCCGTTTAATTCTCTATCTGTAAGTTTCTCTCCAATAACAGCTTTTTGTCCCCAATCTTGCGAGAGAAGACCAGAGCCTTCCACGCTTGTTACCATGTTTGCATTGATGTACAGTCGTGCCTTACCTAGAAGTTAAGGGGTGCAAACATAGATATTTCAGTTGTTGAACCGTATTAAATTCTGATGTCAGCGATGCGGTGGGAAAGTGTGACGTCACGACATAGAATATTCTTGAATTAAGGGGAAAAAACTCAATTTTCATGTTACCTATCAGTGAGAATGTCAATGGCCCAAATTAAGAGTGATGTCTTTTCCCAACACGGAAATATCAGCTTTCAAAGTTCTAAATCTCTCTAACAAAACCTTTATTTGATGCTGGTTCCTAACGGAAGGAACCAAGGAATATCAACAGAATTTTGACCAGAGATTTTTGAGATTTAAACGCCTCTAGTTTAAACACTATATATACTACAGGTCTGCTACTTTGGGAAACAGCCTATTCCAAGTTTGCCTTTCGATATCTGGAGTGAGATTGTACTATTTCTAAGACTTTTGATTTGTGACGTCATCACTTTCCCTCCGCATTTTGTGAAGTAACTTCCAGAATAACAGCAAGAGCATTTCTATAGTAGCTGTGTCTGCCGCAGCAGCCAACGTGCCTAGCTTTTTAATTTCCCCCTTCTCTCCTTCAATCGTACCTGATGTAATAAAACTTTCACTGGAGTCCCTTTCGATGACATTTACGTAAAACATAACTGCCTATAGGTTCCCCTTACATATTTCACTGATATTTGAAGGATGATTTTGTATCCTTTCATCATACTTTAAAAAATTTATATGAAGAAAAGCAAATGCAATGCTTCAACTGGCAACAACAATGCCGAATCTCAAAGATGAAGTCTCCTAGCAAACATCTATCTACCCGATGACTGCCAATATATTTACCTGAGGGTATACTATTTCTCAACTACAATACAAAATTCTCCGTAATAAACAAAAAGAATTTCACGCTTTCAAAATTTCACTCATAAAGGATTTCAAAAGTTTGCTTGGTTTAAAAAGGCGGTAAACCAGAGTTCCAGCTTGCACCAGAAATGATGATCGTGTTGCTCATCAATGTGTTTCATAATCTATGCTTGCACAAACTAAAAGTACCTGACAGTAAAAGGTTGATTACTAAAACTTACGTTCACTTGAGTCGTAGACGCCAGTGATGTGTACCCACTTGTTAGGTTGAATGTACTTGGCTTCCGTTTCACAACTGAACACATTCTTCCGGTTTTCATCCATATGAGCCCATAGAATGCGACCATCGATTGCCTCTAGGTGATATTGTCTTTCACTGTGAGCATAACCAATCGTGGAGAAAATAGACTGACGCCCTGCAGTGTTATTTAGTTTGATCCAAACGGCAACCGAAACAGCTGTGCTAGGCTTAGGGGAAAATTTGACCCCATCAAATTTAACCTCTCCACCTATTAGCCGAATTGCAAACCCGCAACTGTAGTTTGTGTGCATCAGAGTGGCCGCGCCGCTCATAATGGCATCATTATTATTAGGACTAGCGTCAATCAGAAGATCGCCGGACCACTGATCGAATTCTAAATGTACCGCTAACGAATTTATGGACGGTGGGTTTATAGTGGTTCTCTTCTGCGTGATGGTGTCAACCTGCGCTATATCATTCCTTTTCCGATTTTTATTCACCCAGTGATCTCCAGAAGGCGTCAATCCAATAACTTGTTTACCTTGTCCTAGGAAAATAGGAATAAGTCCACTGTTATGTCTACGATGCCCCCGTGGTGGGAAAACTGGAACTTTTCTATACGTGAACTTTTGTAAAGGAATGATCAGCTTTAAACGGCCTGCATGAATATGCGGGCCTTTGGGAGAACTTCCTTCGAAGTACTTTAAAGGTCTAGCCAACAGAGCGGGCCCAGAGTAGGCAGACCCGTTGTCATGGCTATCTAAATCAAAGTCATCATTCAGGCTCTCTCCTTCTAACACCTTATCTTGGCTGCTGTTCTGTTGCGTATCATTGACGCTCCTTATATCAGCCCCATAACCCCCTTCAAGGCTACCAAAGGTATCCTCACTAGAGTCTCGTTCTGTTAAATTACTGGAGCTTAACCCCCGAGATTTCTGTGGCTGGTTGCTGTCACTTTCGACAGGATTTGACAGAGGCGATTTTGTCGCCGATCCTAAGCTGGGTTTTAAGAAGAAGTTCATTTCCTTTAAAATGGTATTCGGTATCGGTTTGTCTGTTTCGGAAACGGTATTGTTGGGCACACCCATATTCTCATCAGTAGGTTTTGAAGTACGAGTATTCTTCCATGGCTGTCGGTTTGTCGTTTGGGGGTAAGAGGTAGTTTGTATGGTTGGGCTACTTGTAGTGATCTGAATGGGGCTGGAGGATGTGCTGTTTCTCTGCATTTCGGAAATATTGAATGCCAAAACATTGAAGTTCAAGGCATGTGTTACTCCAACAACACCTGGGGAAAAAATAAAGGAAGGGATAGAAGGATATCTATATTGGTGGGCATCTCTGGGGACGAAAAAGGTATATTGGGAGGTTACAGGCATCTCTAGAGACGAAAAAAGGTAGATTGAGGGTTACATGCATCTCTAGGGAAGAAAAAGGCAGATTAGGGGTTACGAGCATCTCTGGGGAAGACAAAGGTAGATTGGGGGTTACGGGAAACTGGGATCGATGTAGGAGAACGGTTACATCATTGACTGTTAAATTAAAGTTGTTTTACATCTACTGTTTATGAGTGTTGAACTCATTTGACAGTTGCTACAAAAATCAGCGTTGAAGTTATTTGTAATTTACTGTCAAAACATAGTTAGTGGGAATTGAGAAGTCACTTTAACCTTGCTTAGATTTGTTATTATTATCATTGTTATTTTATCTATATGTAGTGTAACTTAGAGTGACTTTAGTGAAGACGCCCCCCGTTTTTCTTACCTGTAATAACGTAATGCTAAACTCCAATAACTTTCTTTTTCCGTTAAACTTTTTGTAAGTAAGTTTAAACTTGCAATAGATGTTTGATAGTTTGATACTACTTACATTTGTTTAATTTTCCTTTATTTAATATAGGGTCACTTGACGAAGCAAACCATTTTTCACAAATTCGATTTTGGAAGTCTTCTTCTGGTAAGTCAGATTTATAAATCATCTTCTTCACACTCTTTGAAAGCAATAAAAGCGCTAAGATAACCCCTTTTCAAGACGAGCGAATCCTTGTAAGAGCTTAATAAAGCAGATCAAAATTTTTGAACTTTTATTTAAACTCAAATAGCACTTTATTCTTCCACTTTTTTGTAATAAATGTTTTTTGTATTGATGAAACGAGTGTATTAAGCGGGAGGTGATGACACTGGAGGATTAAGGTTGAATATGGGAGAACAGAAGTTTCTTAGTTTCTTAGTTTCTTAGGGGCCAAGAAAGATATGTGCTTTGTAAGTCTGAAAGTGCTGTTGGTAGATCTTGTTAATCAATATAAATTGATAGTGTACTAAAGATACTGACATGAATAATCTTTACGGGTGCTCTGTAAAATTATTGTTACTACTAACTCCTAAAGGTAATATTGGAGATGTATGCCAAAAATGTGCACTAGTGCAATGCCAAATCAGTTGCTATAATAGTTCACTAAAACGACGCTGACATTGAACCCCGTCAATGCAAATTTGATACTATTAAGGCTACAAGGAAAAGCATCATGGATATGACAATGTTAAATGCTGAATACAATTATTTGCCCTATTTTTTATCAGTATATAGCCATGTTACGTTTTCTGCAAAATAATGGATGTGTATAGAAATGTTAAATTCGATGTTTAAAGAGCTTTAATCATAGTAACAGAACGGACACGAAGAAAAAGACTTCTGAGAAAAGAAAGGCCAAAGAAAACATGGGACAAGAATCTGATTTCAGAAACAGGGGTAACTTAATGGGAAAAAACACGAGTATAGGTTGCTATGGAAAAGGTTGTGGGGCCCATCAGCCTGCTGTGGTATTAACGACTGAAAGAACAAGGACCCAAGCGGCCTAATCTAGGTCTATAAACAAGTAACGATGCCAGGACAGCATTAAAATTAAACCAAGTGTTTACGTACCTATGGAGCTGACGATCCATACCGACTTTTTGATACAGTATACTGCTCCAAATGATCCTTTATTAACTGCATTCACTAATGGGGTGATTGGATCTTTAAGCGGAGCGTTGAATAGGACTTCAATTGTTGCATCCACGTAATGGATTTGTTCCGGATTTTCAGGGATCTTCCTTGAGCTTTAAGATTTAAAATGGGAATCGTTAATATTGTCAAATTTAATCAATCGAAATGCTTTTTATTATAAAACTTAGACAAGGTCACAAACGTATCTAAATTTCGAAATAACATGGTAAGTTTTGAATACAATAATATATTTGTAGACATTAAAGAGTAGGGGTACAAGCCACGTCCAAACTTTTACCTTTGTGTACTTTCTTGCTTTTGCCGTTCAGCTTTTCAGTGAAAGTATGTGTACTAAATTTTTCGATCCCCTCCCCCAAGTATTTTTCTGGTGGTCATCATAGTAAGATTAAGAATTAAAAGAACACTTTGAAGCAGTTGTATGATTGCTTTTTGCACTACTCAACCCTATTTTATAAGATGAATCCGGCCAATTCAACAACAAACACTACGACTTTCAATACAAATGAACAGGGCACATTTGGTTGTAACGAGGGTAAATACAAGTTATTACCTTCTGTGCACACGATCAAGGACGCAGTCTGTATTTATCGATTCTATATTTTCGTTTATGAAGATTCTCAGTTCTTATTAGAAAATCGACCAAATCCATAAAAAATAAGTCGACCAAATCCAAAAAAAACCACCTTGTCAAGAGTGATAGGCGAGAGCTGTAATCCTAAGCAGCCAAATGTCTCGTGCGACAAAGTGGAACTATTTTATGTAGCATAGAAAATATACACCGTATATACCATGGTAAGTGCCCTTTCAACAAAACCAATCTCCAACGGCGCGTGGGAGGGGAGAGGGCTTTTAATAAAAGCTGATACTTTCAAAAAGACAGGTGTGGCGTCATAGCTCTTCTTAACCAAGCAGTCATGATAAGCCTCCTCAGATTTATAGATAAAGGAAAACGTCCACTTCTTCCCCTTAACTTTATTTATATCCTATCGAGCTTTTAACCTAGCTAAGTCGCTTATTGCATCATTTCGAATCTTCAGAATTCAATGAGGTGTCCGACAAATTTTACTCAATGACAACTTAAAGCTTAACAATGCAACATTATAGAAGATGCAGATACAGAAGATAATAAAAGAAAAGTACCTGAAGCCAAGGATTTTCACCTCCTCGAATTCTTCAACTTGATAGTAGACATCATTTTTGAGCTGGTAGAATGAAGACAGTAGCAGGAATGAAACTCTCTTCAAGTGCAAACTCCTTAAATCTAAAAACATGGACTGAACTGTGCGCAACAGGGTTTGAATAGAATGGAGAAGGAGAGACAGTGTGAACATGTTCAGAAGCTATAATATCTGTAATTTGAAAGTAACATCCGTATGAAAACGGTTATCAACTTCCCGTGAATGAGGTGCTAATTTATACTCTCTTACATAACCATCGGATCATTACCAATAACACCACCTCTCACTGCAAACATTTGTGGTGTTTAAATCGTCACAAAATATCAATCACTACCTTTCATAGAAGATTCTACTTCTACCTGACATACCGACACTTGATGATCATTTCCCTTTCAACCTTCCACACGGATGGCGAAATTATGTGTAAGATCAAGAGACCTCAGTATATGTTGAAGCTCTACTTGGTTAGAATATATATCTTAAGAGTTCTTGAAATTTGGGGCGCTGATTTATAAAATGTAAACAAATCTTGTGTGACGAATTATGTTTTGCAGGACTAGAGAGTTTTTCTATCTTGTAAAAAGTAACACTGGAAAATACGTTACGGATTATTTGTTATAAGCTTCTATCAACAATTTAGTTTCTATTTACTATTAAAACGAACTGTTGTTACGATAGTTTCTTTAGTCTTGCAACAGTTTTTATGTACTGCGACAGTTGCTTTGCTATAGATACGAGTGAGCTTTAAAAAGCTTCGTTAATGTCTCAGTGTTCAAACGGACTTCGAAAAATTATCTAAGATATATTTCATGCTTTTGATCAGAAATAACAGAATAATTCTCGTAGTCGTCATGACTATTACGACTTCATATAGTTTGAAGAAGTTCGGAAACGGTGAGTCTATTGAAGATGCTACAGAAACGACAATCAACCTCACCAAACCGATTCGCCTACACATTCGCAGAGTGTGCTCCATCCAGGTGAACCATTATGTCAGCATATTCCATTTTTCTAGTCTACAAATCGGCTTTCAATGCTCAATCACTAAACATAGACATCCAACTGTGCATGAATGTGGTGACAGAGCAACATCTCTAAACCGTGTAACTTGTCTAACTTGTCAGTCAATCTGTCAAAAGATATTTCTATTCCTCTAACACCTCTCCAAAGCTCATTCTTTCAAATGCTCCTTGGAAACAATAAAATGGTAAATGATATTTACTATCGTTTCATAGTTTAGAGCATGTTAGGACTGGATACCTTTCTCGCTATCAACTGATCCCCTGGTGAAAAATAGGTTTATACAACTGATTAGTTGCCAAATATTATTCGCAATATTTTGCTCATTCTTACAGCTGCATTCTCTAATACTTACCCCATTGGTGATTTTGTAGTAAAGTTCATTGTAAACAAACGAGTCTTTATCGTTGATATCAAGTTCGTACGCTTGAATAACTCCAAAAGTTGCAATCAGCTCTGTGCAAGGACACTTATCTACAAAGCAGAACACGATATTTATATGAGAAAAAATTTGGAAAAAGAAATACAATCATGATCATGAAGTTAATTATAAACGAACTGAAGGAAGTCAAAACACTTTCACTCACAACTATGGCTGCTGTGTTTTCTTCTGTAATTGACTCGATAATTAACCGTATTGAGCATGTCTGACTAAATTTAAAGATGGATACACCCGCTAAAACAAACATACCTACATGCATGCATTCATGTATTTTTATCTACTCACTGTTAATTTTAACGGAAATAGTAGGAACTAATTCACAAATGGGATTGGCAGCCTCAATATTAAAATATATATTTACCTTCTGGACAGGAATTATTATTTTCTGCTCTGATAGTATTTCCATCTAGGCAACATTTGCTCGGATCAACATCGCATTCTGGTGATTCACTGGAGCTCTTTGTTTGGTTTGCAATCGGGACTGCCGGTGCTATTTCTTGTTTTGAGGGCACGTATAAACCTATCAAAGCAAGAAAGTGATGGTAAGTTGGACCATACACACGTTAAAGACCCCATTCTTCCCTTTCATCATTGTTATAAGGTTGCAACTATATTACTGACATAATTTCAAAGAGGACAAACCAGAAACAGTGATGGTTTTGTTAACAGCTTTACGTCGATGCAGGATGATATTTCAAGCCAGCATTTTTTGTATTTAGCCTAATGAAAGCGTTCAATAAGCAATAAGTTCATGACCCAAATATAGAAATGAGAGATAGAAAGGTACAGCTATTCAGAAACATACGAAAACATATACAGTCATCAGCTTCTTCAAACAATGCAATATGTAAACGTATGAATAAATCAAATGTGACCAACATTATGTAGGCCAAGATATTCACAGGACAGCAATAGTGCGTGATTACTATGAACAATGTATGTTCAAGGGTAGACGAGGAATATGCAAGCAAGGCACCCTTCCCTTTAAATATCCGGCAATGAAACTTGAGACATTTGTAATAAGCTGTGAATAAAATAAATATTTTGTACAAAATGCACTCTATATGCAAGCAAGGCACCCTTCCCTTTAAATATCCGGCAATGAAACTTAAGACATTTGTAATAAGCTGTGAATAAAATAAATATTTTGTACAAAATGCACTCTAGTAAAGTAAAGAAATAACTTTTAATACTCCTTTAGAAGGCAAATTAGAAGAACAGGAATTATTAGTTTTCGTCCATCTGACACATGAATTAGTGTCCATGACGCCATACTCGAAATTGAAACGTACCCTTAACTTCAGAAAAGATGGTACTAGTACGATTGTAGTAGCAAGACCTTGTACCTTAATGTAACTATAAAACTCTTCCGCTTAAGTAAATTAAAAAACCGACAAAGCTTAGCACCTGCTGAGTGATAAACAACTTTGCTTTCTTGTTAATGTTATGCCCAGACTCCTTTTCTTGGTACAATTATGTTTCATAAATAGTATCTGAATGAAGCAGTTCATTATAGTTTAAGTTAAGCATAATCTATTTTCTACTTTTGAGCCTGGACAAAACTTCGAAAATTGTACATTCAAAGCAAAAACATTGGTAGCAAAATAATCACCATGCTTTTTGTACTCTAGCTAGACTTAACGTAACAGACGTGTAAACTTCAGCTAATACCTAGAAATAAACTGTTTTGTTCGAGCCTTTTTCATCTAAGGAGACAAATCATTGAACAGACAGTCTTACTCACAATTTGTTAGGTTTATAAGTTATGAAACAAACCTTGTTCCGCAAGGACATGAAATGATCCCTTCAAAACAGGAACTGTCCCGATGGAGCCTCGTTGTACCATTGCCTCTAACTCAGATGAGGGATCTGGCGCTGGAACTGAATACTTCAATCGCATGGTTGCCTCGGTATACAAGAAACCTTCGGGAGTTTCTGGCAACTTGTAAGCCCTGGTCAAAGAGAAACATGAATGCTATGCCAGTCAAATCTTATAGGTTTTAAAGGAAGCTACACATGTCACTCGGTTAAATTTATCTTCAGTATGATAGTTTTGATTAGTGCATACATCAAGGAATCATTGGTAAGTTACCCTATAGGGCAAAGGCACATTATGATTCAAACATAGTTCCATCACCATGTGTAATGTTTTGCTACTTATGCAATGCTGCAAATGGTCTACGGAGTTTAGATCGCAGTATAGAAGCAGCAGCAGCAGCAACAGCAGCAGTAGTAGTAGTTGTAGTATTAGTGGTAATTGTAGTAGTAGTGGTAGTAGTAGTAGTAGTAGTAGTAGTAGTAGTAAAAGTAGTAGTGGCAGGAGTAGTAGTAGTAGTAGTTGTAGATGAAGTGGTAGTAGTAGTAGTAGTAGTAGTAGTAGTAGTAGTAGTAACAGTAGTAGCAGGCGTAGTAGTAATAGTAATAGTAGTAGTAGTAGTAGTAGCAGTAGTAGTAATAGTAGTAGTAGAAGTAATAGTAGTAGTAGTAGTAGTAGTAGTAGTAGTAGTAGTAGTAGTAGTAGCAATAGTAGTAGTAGTAGTAGTAG
>JAAAKL020004094.1:0-21662 GCA_010016065.2 Carybdea cf. marsupialis auct. non (Linnaeus, 1758) | reverse complement strand
GCCAGTACTCGTGACTACACTTTTTCGTAGTTAGAAACAATGGGAAGCTCGATCCAGTCTTTTTTAGAGATCAGTGGGGCAGACACGGCTTTGTTGACGTCATACTTGATTGTTTGGTTTTCAGATCGTCATTTGGTTTTCAGATGCTCAAGGAACGAAGTCCTGTCGTGTCGCTTTGAAACTCTTGTGCATCGTGTAATCGAGGGGAAAAGATTGATTTTAAAAGACCGGCAATCTCCAGAATAACAACTTAGGGCACTAAACGTAAGGGAACGTTAGACAGTTGATAAAATTACATTTAGAGGCTTTTATGGCAATAAGGCCCTTATTCCCTGTACTTTTAAGATGAATAGTCATGTCTAATAGCAAAGTTTGTTAGAACTTTCCTATAAGAGATGAGTAAGCAACATATCCTATTTTTATGAATTTTGGAGTCAACAATAACAAGTATCATACAACAAACTGTCTCAATAAAATAGCACAAGAGATTTGTAACCTTCTTTTTACATCCTGAAGAGAGAAACGTTTGCTCGGTCGATTTGACAAGTCATTGTGGCGCAACCATTAAAGAACATAATACAAATTTGATGGCCGGGAGAAGATCGCGATAGCAGATATTATCCTTGTTTCCTCTAAAAGCTGTAGAATTGGTTTCAACAGACACTAAAACGACATGGCCGGAACAGGGCTGCTGGAAGATTTTAAACAGGGATGAAGGAAAAAATAGACTTGTGCAGGCTTATCTCAAGACAAAAATTATGTAGGGATGCTGGGTGCAAAACCCCAAGAAGCTAACATATTGCATTAAGAATGGAAGGAAGATGCTCTCTTATAATATGCATTAGGGAAAATCAATTACTTAACATGCTTCATGATTAATTTTCTAATAAAATGGATTTCGTTTGAAGCCAAGCTCAGCATAGTCACAAAGTTCTATCTTGGATTCTCAATCTTCTGTTTATGGTTGAACCTCTTTGGCCATTGCAGCCAGAGATTTATTAATGACAAAAACTCTTACATTTAACGTCAAAATTTGGTGCGGCGACTACACTACTGCCACACCAGCTTCAGCAGCCCTGTACCATCTCTCAACAGCACCAACAACACTGCCAAAATCATATAGGTTGGATTTTCGTGAACAATGAAATATGATAATAAAAGATCAGCAAGAATGACCTCGAGCAGCAGATTCATCCATTTATGAGCTTGCAGTTGTTGAATATACGTGCGGAAATGTTTCCTACAGAAAAGGAACTAGGTCAAAGAAAAATAACTTCCAGATATAAGAGAGTTAAAGTTTCAAACAAAGAGAGTAAGTCTATCACATGCTGCACATATGCTTGTTAAGCAAATATCATTCTAAACAGTAGACAAGGCTCTAGTTTCTTCTAAACAGTGATGTGTATAGTAGGAAGGATATTGTTTTAAAACAATCGTATCCAAGCCATACCTTAATGACATAAGAGATCATGGTTTGTGGAAATATTTGTTTAGGTGGAAACGAAAAATGAAAGACAGTGAAAACTCAAAGAGTGCGGTGCCTATGATTTGGGTCAACTACATCACATCTCTACAGTCCACTGGTCTTAATTAAGATGAGAAACACCTTTTCGTAGACATTGTAATGTTGTGTCTACATACATGGTCCATGACCCCATCCTATCCACGAAAATGTTTCTAATGAAACTTCACTGATGTCAAGTTTAAATTATTACATGTATTATTAGACTGTGGCTCTAATTTGGGTCCTATTTAAAACATACTCTTGAAATTAAGGAGTATACTCAACATTAGACCATCAAATACCTTACGTTACTAGTGCTAATCTTCTCAAACTTAAAGAAAATTTTTTTCCTTTCTTGACGTTTATTTTTGGTAGTTTTGCATTTTAAAAAAATTGTCACATTTTAAACAGCTAAAAGTAAGTAGTGGCGGACTGTTTTGTGGATGATAAGCTATTCTAAATATCGATCATCTTAGAGGCTGCATAAGGTATCAAGGACAAAAACACGGTAAGCGATTAAAAAAAGTACTTCTAAACAACATTGTTTTATCATCCAATAATTATCATTTTCAACGATCTTGACATTTAGGTTGAAATAAAAAAAATGTGCTTCTCGTACAAAGAAAATAGTGCACGTTTTACTGTCTGTATTTTATAAGTATTCCCCGTGCAGCATTTCCTTGACATAAAAAATTAAGTTTAAAAGATGATACTTCTTCATTAATCGAAGCACTGATTGTCATCTTTTCAACTGTTGTGTTACAGTTTTGCGTATGTGGGAACTGCCCGTTAAAAGCTCTTGTTGAAATTATGGTCTGTCCGAGACGTGGCATATAACATATTGTTCTATGGTGCTTACAACAAATACCTTTACCCCTTTCCTTGCCTTGAAAGACGATGTTGTAATCATTGGTTAGCTTTGTTGAGTATCTTGAATGAATGTCGTTGCGAGATATTTGAAACATTGAGCAATTTAATTATCAAAGGCTATCAATATGTTGACTGTGCCATACTATACCCGAAGCATAAAAATCAAAATATTTGCCGTGACTCTTGACGTAAGTTGCAAATATTATACTAGGGACTAACTTTTCTTGTTTTGTTTTCTCCCAGAGAAAGAAAGACTTCATTTATGTAAAGAAATTTTATCACTCACTATACCTACATTTTACACACTGATAAAAAATGGCGTGACGCGTATTTCCATATCTTTTAACTCGTGTTCTCATCTTTATTTCAACTGGTTGCAATTAGTGCTTCATACGTTTTATGTAGTTCCTCCGGTCATGAGACGTTAATACAATTTCGAACTCTACCCTCATGCTTAGGAATGATTAGCGTAACTAAAACATGAGCATCATATTTTTGTTATTAGATTTAAACTCTACAATTATCGGGAGGTATTTGTAGAAGGATTAGTCCTCATTCGCCAGTGCTATATGTTTTCTTTCTAGTTGTCAACCTCAATTTCGCAAGATCTTCTAATTAAAATGAGATGGTAATTGATAACAGTTCTTCCTGAAGGTCAAAATATTTAATCATTGGTTAGAAGTTGTTAATGACATCAAGAGCATTAGTAACAGCATCATTTATGACATTACGTTATAGTGAATTATGACATTACGTTATTTTCTCATATCAATTACCATAGCAGCAGTGAAGTATCAACGATACCCTGGAATGTGGAATACAAAATATGTCCCTCTTATTCGCGTCAAACTTAGCGTCTCTTTGTTTTTCACATCAACATTGTAGGTGGTATGAGGTTTGTGAGAAAATGATGAAATTAGATATTTTCACGAGACGAATTATAGGCGTGATTGTATCTAATGGTAGGAAATGTGCTTTACTCCACGCAGAAACTAGACTGCATTTGTGGTACTGGCCCTCAAGACGGAGAACAAAAAAGTGTCTTTCAATTCTATGAATTGCCTCTAGGAATCAGATTTGCTTTAAAACAATAAACTGAAGTCAGTGATGGATTCTTCTTGAAGGAAAAGTTAAGACGGGTGAAGTTGATATGGAGAGGTAATTCGTACAGAGTTTAATGTCTCTGTTTTGTTTTGTAGATTAGTCACCGTAGCTATAGGTTTAGTCAAATTTACTTTGGTTGAAAATAATGAATACGTTTTAAAACCTCAACCTTATAGGGAATCATAAAATCATTTCTCAGTGTGTCGCATCCATTCCAGGGGCGGAGAAAGTAAAGTAGATTGGGAGGATCAAGTACGCTGGGTTCAAATTTACTTTTCCACGTTCCACAGTATGCAGAAGCAAAATTTGTTGTGTGTCTCAATGTGCATAATTTGCTGTGAATGTGACACAATGTCTGTCGCAATCAATTTCAAGTTTGATAAAGCTACAAAGTGGCGACAGAAAAAATAGATTTGTCAAATCTTTGGTGGGGCCATGGCCCCCTGCTGCCCCCCACTATTCTCCCGTCCCTTCATTCACCTTACCGGTATCGATATTTTGTGGAAACCTCTGACGGGAACTCTGATGTAGTAGTCATCGGTTTTATGGAACTTGACATTTTTAATATGAGAGTACAGTAATAGACCTGAATGTGTATATGTGCGTTTCTTAAGTTATAAAAAGCTAAGGGACCACTTTATCAAAGTTGGAGAGTGTAATTAGTAGATCCAATCTGCGTAACTGAACGTGAACGCGAGGATGCGGTTTTACTTCATATCTTTATATAGGTCATATCTAGACGTCATTCATTCTTTTTGGCCTTTGCCTTTCATTGACACTTTCACCAAATTATGTAGGACAATGTAGCAAAATATCATAAGGAACTGACCTTATTTAATTATTAGGGCGTAACAGAGATTTTGCGGGAACACTAGTACCACTTAAAGACAACATTTTAATTTTACTGCTTTTTAAAACAAGCAGCGATAACACACATACCAAACTTTTAATGTAGTGTCATTGCCCAGCTCTTTTTCCTAATCATTTAACTTTACCTTTTTCTCATTGATTGTGTGGTTTCAAGACAATAACTGTTCAAAATAAATAGGCCCGAAAGAAGACAGCCGACGTTTTATATATTACACTTCTTCTTGGCCTCACAAAATTTGATTCACATTCCACATCTGATCTCAATGCAATGCGTAATTATCACGACGGTCAATGGTAATCCGTACGTACCATTTCTCAACGCAAGTTCTGGATTGATTTTCCCTTTACTACTTTTCTTTCTTAAATTGCTACTTTAGATGAGACAGAATAGCCACTTCCCTTTTATAAAACATAAAACAGTTTGATTTGAAAGTTTCCTCTATTATTTTCTAACTCTCTCTCCCCCAAAAGATTTATCTGAATACCTATCTCCTTCCCATTTTTATAAACCGATGACTAGGCACACGATCTTTTTTAATGATCTGGTTGTTAAATTTACGATTTCTAAGTTCTTTTACATTGCTTTCGTATGGTTAGCATAGCGAAAAAGCTTTGCTTTAGGAAATTTTTGAGTAAGTTTCTACAATCTGAAGATTAATTCGACTGAGTTGCAACTCATCTCTTAGCACAATTCGTGGATATTTCTCCGTTTAAAGTCTTTTTTCCCATTCATGGGACTTGACGATGCCCATATACATGGGACTTGTTTCTGGAGAATAGAGCACTTCAAGACCGGATACCCCTCCTGACGTCACCAATGACCCTTCCAGTATTTGAACCCTGACCCTCTTAACCCTCTTGAAAGTCAGGAACTTATCCACTAGACCACGGCGGCTCTGGATTCCTGGACAATTCCTGGATACACCATCGAATTTGATATGTCTCGCCAATGTCTCAAGAAATGAGAAAATATATCTTTGCTCAGATATAGTTACTGATGTCAGGCACTGCCGGTCTTTGGCAAGAGTGGGACCTGTGCAATGCAGTGATCTGGGGGTCCTTCAGTGCAAATTCTTTTTCTTCAATGAGCTGTCCGGCCCCCCAATTTCCATCTTAGATGAGGGGTTATGTGAGGCGGCACAGGCGGCACCCCCTAAAACCGGCAGTGATGTCAGGTCTAACGTGAGGAACTCAGATGTTTATACCATATAAAGTAAGGTTGTAACCTGAGGAAATGCCATTCTAAACCATTTGAAATACGAAATATATTGTCTCTCGATTCCTGTATGTTGCAACCAAGTAACTTTATCCCCCCTAAAGAACACCCCAAAACGGCAGATGGGGCTGGATTACAGTAAAAGAGGTGAGCGCTGGCCTAGCTAGTTTCCCTCCTAAAGGCTAATTTTGTTGTAAGACTAGTGGGGTAGTAGCTCGCAAGAATTGTTTTTAATTCCATCTTCTTCAAGGTCACAGAGGAGCTGTATCTATTGTTTAGTGTATAATTAGCCCTTCCCAGCAGGGGGATGCCTACATCATTATCTCATTTTTTTTATCCTTCACAAAAAAATTGAAGTTTTAAGTGGCTTAAAATTCAAAATGGCACAAGACTTCGATCATTGGCAAAATTTGAGGAGGTTGAGTAATTTCCTTTATTTGTATGCAGAAAAATGAAAGGCAAAGCAAATATCAAAATAAAGTATTATAAAATATTTCACATGTGATCTAAGGTGAAAAACTAGATTGCGTATCATTTAGATTTTGACCCCTGATCTACTGATGTGCTAAGCCTGCTGAAGAAGTGGAGTGTCCTAGCAAACGTATATATATAGCTTTGTATAAATACACACATATCTATCTTTGTACTAAAAAGCTTTTTTCCGTCGACACTCCTCCGAGTACAAAGCTTTTTAGTACAAAATGAATTCGCTATTTCGTGCAGTCTTATTATTCTGTACCATCAACAAACTTTTCGAATATCTATCTTTCTATATATATGTAGATATATATTAATTAGTGTTCAAATTAAGGTAAGTTACATATGTAATTATATGTATATACATACAATCAGGACGGTTATCGTGGAATGCCAGAGTGCTCGATGCTTAAATGCAGAGCGACACATAGAGAGAAACTCTAAAGAAAAACACGGAGATTTGCTAAGTGTTGTAAAGTGACTTGTGAAATTTCCCTGAATATCGTGAAAAACGAGAAACTCAGAGCAGCAAATCTCCGTGTTTTTCTTTAGCATTTCTCTCTTAGTATATGAATACATAAATTGTAAATATGTACAATATACAATCTGTAAACAGAACAGTTTTATGCTTTGTAGGCTTAATAAGGTAGCTTAATGAATGGATATGGTGCCATGATAAAGTCCTCAAACTGCGCCAGCTCAGTAACCATAGCATAAAGCAACAGGAATGCCTCTCTCAACGCCCTGATCTGCACTGATAAGCCCACAAAGGGTGAAACAGTTCTGTCTCCAGATTGAGTATATTTATACATACATATAGCAAACAGTAAAAATAGATTTAAGAATACCGTTGTGACAGTGCTCAATACATTTCTGTAGAGCTCAATCATACAAATCAAAGGACTTGCAAAAGTTTACCTCAGTTACTCCGAGTTTCACGTCCCACGACTATTCTCAAACTGGGACCAACTGAGGTAAACTTTTGCAAGTCCTTTGATTTGTATACATACATATACACAGTTTTTTAGCCCGTACTCGTATCTGAGATATTAAAAGATAGGCTTGATATCATGAGCATGTGGCTTTTTACAACCACCAAGCTTCGTCATAAGTATGTTCTTTATTTCTTCAAATTTCTTACTTTTACTTTTTTGACCTCAACCTTCAGGAGAATGATTTAAAATTTAACATTTGCAAATGCTATTTTGGGATAACGGCCTCAATTAGGACAAGTTTTATTTCTATGGCACATATACTTTTATAAATGGTTGATTAAACGATATGCTGTTCCTTCTGCTGTCTTTGACACAAGTGTTTGGTTTGTAAAAGTCAGCTTTCTGTTCTTCGCTTTCCGCTTTTGGTGAGCATCTTCCTGTTTTAAATCTGACCTCCAGGTTTAGACGAGTGATCATAAACTTATCCTTTAACTTAATAGCCATTGCGGTTGTAGAAGACTTTGTCACGTAGATAGTCTTAAACATTCTAGTTACCTTGTTCAACACCCTTTACTTTCTTAGTGACGACAACGGACATCCTTGACCGAATCGTGTCTTCTCATTGGGTAAGAGACATCAGTGGAGATCATAGTAACCACAAGGTATCAAAATTAGCATTTTCTCTTTCGTTTCTAGCACGTAGTTGATATCGTGCAAGAAGATACTCACATCTTGGTAAAGTGCTAAGTTTTTTCATGAGTGCTTTTATTTCTACTGAGGTACAGACAATTTATACATAGGTAAGATGTAAATTAGGTTCCTTGTTGCTTCGTTAGAGATAGTACAATTTATCTTTTTTCGTTCCTTTTAATTTGTTAATTTCTAAAAAGTAGCCGAAAGCGAAATGATATTATGTGATACAAGACCAATTTTGGTCAGTCACATTCTTTTCTACTAAGGAGCTCACAGCTTACATGAAAACATAATTTACGTCATCTATTTCCTTTATGCTGTACTTTACCTTGTTGTTCTCATTTTTTCAAGCGATTGTATTGATGCGTAGCAACCTGAAATTTCTTGGCTTGTAAGAATTTCAGTAGGCAGGTCCCAAAATTTGAACAGTTGTTAGTAAGCAAGATTATTTTTAATTTGTTTGATGTATACTCGTCACAAGGAGACTATTTGATCAAGTTTAGCCAGATCAAAATTATCTTCAATGTTTATAGAGAATAGCTGGTTTGGCATTGACATACTATCTTGTCCTTACAGCATCTATGGTAATTTCGTACGTACCTATCTACTAGTTCTTAAAATTGTAGGAGAAAATAAATTTTGTTGGTGCTGCATGAGCTATGTTGATTTTAAATCTGTAGTTAATTAAACCAACTATAACCGAATGCTTGCTTTTTTCTAAGAATTAAGATGTCGGTTTATTTCTCTACTATAGTAAGCTTGTTAACCAGAGAATGGATAGTAAAACGTCTCAAATAATACTTACTATAGCGAAAATTCCCGGTTAAAGCAGAATTTTGTCGCTCTTCTTAAGCCACAGCGTCCATGACAAAACCAATTTGACTTTGCAACACGGCTAATTTGTGTTAACATAATTTTAAAGAATTAATCAATACCTTGTTAACACCAAATGCCATGATCAACAGGTTCAGCCTTTAATCGAGAGAGGAAAGAAACAGAGAAAATATTTTGACTCGTCAAGGCTACTTCAAAATTTTTCTGACAAACTAGGAAACATGATGACTTATTCACTGATACCAACTGAAAACAAAAGCTTCCAGCTTGTTATTACTTGATTCCTTCGGAAGTAGCATAATTCAATCAAGATCAGAATTTTTGCTGCCGCTTTACTTTGCTTGTTCGGTGATTAAGATTTATAGCTCCTTTTAGAGATGTTATTAATACAATAATGCCTTGGACATTATGTTTTGCTTTCAAAGCATTAACAAACTAATTCGCATCAGAAATATGAAACCAAGGAAACACACGTTGTTTGAGAGATACTCTATATTCTCATCTTTGAATAATTTGCACAACCATCGGATAAAACAGATAATTTTACACAACAGCACTAATTTAAGGGTATGGAAAACTAACCTAAATGTAAAGGGTCTCATGTGAATTATTAACACACAAGACGTAAGATGTTATATTGGAAGGTAAGAGGTGATTAAATAGACCTTAATACAAGCATAGAAGTAAAATAATGGATTTGTTGGCTATTTAAACTTGGTGTAATTTTAGAAATAATAACAACAATTTGCTCTCTTTTAAAATTATAAGATTTATCCATTGGTGATGCAAGTATGCAATAACAGCCAAGAATAGAAAGTGTCTCTACATCTACGTGTGATTTCCTGATTTTTCGTATATTTCTTAACAGAATTAAATTCCAAGAGATATTTTACACTTGATCGTATAACTGACCGCATCCTTTGCATAATTATTTTGTTCTTTATCCACTAGCGATAAAATGATTTTATTTCTAAATCATCACTTTTAACTAGTTTAACCGTACCTAAATTTCTAAAAACATTGAGACCCCTCAAACTTAGACTGTAGTCATTGATAAATAGAAGTATAAAAAGTAATTTGATAGTATCGCATTTAATTTTCTCAGGTAATGTTTTACTGCTCTATGGTGACAACCTTCTTTTTAGTGTTTCTTGCTATGTTATAACTTAATTTGCGAACATTTCTCGGCCACGGAGGTTAAAAGGAACTTTTTGCAGTTGTGTATATTATCATCATCGTCGTTACCATCGTTGTCGTTGTCGGTGTCGTTGTCGTTATCGTAATGATCCACCTTACGGATTATTCTCTTCGAGGTGAGGTACAGGAGATCAGCAACTTGTTCAATCTATTACATTGTTCCTTCGTTTTCGTCTGTTAGCCGAATCATTTTTTCTAATCCCAGTAGATGTGGCGCAAAAAAATTCCCGTTTGCCTAGGTCTTTGACTCGCGTCTCTTGCACATAGCAATTAAGGATAGACGGCCTAGACATGGAGTAGAAGACCATTTTATTGATTGACAAAAATGCTTTTGTTCTCCTCAGTTCACGCCTTAAAATGGTTTCTTCTAGAGCCAAAGGCAGTTTAACTATGTAGAAGCATCTTCAAGTTTAATAACTGCGAAAACAGCAGTCTTAACCAGTCCTTATTAAGGTTAAGTAGATATTAAAACAACCAAAACTTAATCAAAGACGTCATTGTATGTCAACCTATTTGAAAAGAAAGACATTCAGAGATCTCTAAATCTTATACTTACTTTAAACTACTTGAATATATCATTAGTATAATTTATCGTAGAAGGAGTGTTTTAGTTATTGATAATGTCTGTCTACAACGCAAGGGGGAGGGAGGGGGCAGGAGACACTTAATATTCTACCCTTGACCAGCAAGATAACTTAAGTGTAGATATAATTTACAAAGTACATGCAAAGCATGTTAAACTCAAACATGTTATACTTCAATATACTCCTATATGATAATAAAAACCACTCACGTCCTTGGCACATCAACAGAGGGTAGGCGATCGGACCTTCTAAAAAATATCAGGGCAGGCAGAGTATATATACATTGTTTCCTAAGTATGGGAAAGGAATACAATGAAAAACGCATTAACAGATTCCAGAGACTACGCCTTAATGAAACAATATACACATAACTGAAAACCAAGGTACCAATATACCATGTACCATGACAGAACGAGTACTTTGAAAATTTTGTCGTCTTTATCATGCACTCTTTTTATGAGAAACTCATGAGAAACCAGTAGCTACTGACTAAAAAAAAGATCGCACACAGAACATTGTAGAGAAGGCAAAACGCATAAAATATTTTCCTGTGACATGTGTTCGCCCGGGGAGGCGGAATACTGAAACAAGAGCTCACAGGGCAGGCGACGCCCTACCTCACCTACCCTCAGTGACGTGCTTGATAAGACACGGTTTGGAGCCTTGTATATCTAATTCCTTTCTTCTTAACATCTTATACTATGACCTAGAACGTTATCAAATGTATTTCTCTTTGAACCAGCAAATATAGACAGAAATAAATGAGCACAAAAATAACAGAGATAAAACAAACAACATTTTTTAACGCTAACGCGCATTAGTGTTGAGAAATTCTCTTCATTCGTGCAGTGGTACTTTTTTACAACCAAATTGCGATCTAATTTCTGCTAGTGTAGAACGGAAAGTAGATTTTAGGGTTTGGATATTGAAATAATTTTATATTGTTAATCGTAGAATGTGTTCATTGCTTTATATCATTTCAGTCCAACCCGGAAAAAAAATAAAATCACTTAAACTTTACTAAGATGCCCATGCCTTGCTTCCGGTATACTTCATCGCACGTTTAACGATTAGAAAAACTAGAAGGCGGTAGAGACGGTCATTGTAAACTCCTTAGGGCCAAATGCTTTAGAAATGTTATCCAGAAGTCATGGAATGGCTGACCTCCAACTGTGATACTTCTAAGGATACTCCATATCTCACAAGATTAACAAAAAATGTCGCCCACAAAAAAATTCAGTAACAGCCCTTACCCTTGGTTTCGTTCAAATTATGTGTGAAGACATAATCATCTTACACTTAGAAAAGCTACCCAACATTACTTATCGGAAATAGCTCTCCAATAACAAGGTGTCGAAGATTAAATATTCAATTTATTGATGTTGTACTCTAACCTCATGTATGACTAAAAGGAAAACAGTAGGAAGTAACCATCACGTTCAAGACAGACTGATTCCTCGCTCATGCGCATTAGAAACTGCAGTTGGCAATTCTTTATGATCAAAATGACGCCAACCGTTAACTATTTTTGGGCCAGAAATTGAGAGCCCAGCTTCATGTTTTATTTGTAGGTAAAATCCATGGCAGTAGACTGTATTAAGATCCCATACTGACCTCCCCCCCTCCCTCTTTATGACGTAACATGTCTTACGTTGATAGGCTACAGTTTGGGAGAATTAACCCTATTGATATAAATATGTAACACTGACAATGAAAGTTGGTAAAGTTTGTTATTTTTGCGAATATTTAGTTGATAATACGTCAATCTTTGAAGATATACATTTATATCTTTATGAATTTTTGTACTTTTTATCCTGTGTGCAGACTTCAGTCTGTAAGCCGACGATTAATTTCCCAAACACTTGCAAGATATAAAGAGTAGCTTTGGATATATGAAACAAAAGTTCTTAGCAGAAAATGCTCGTTTTCCTCGACTCGATATTGGACAGTGATTTTGCCAATATTTTCTCAATTGGCTTTTACAGTCGATGAATTTATCAAAATCGAAATGTTTTGGTGCTATTTACACTATGCTAATGCAGTGTAATGCTGAATGCTGCTTCATAACTCAGGAGAACTACTAAATGTGATATCGACAGTACAGCTAGAATAATCATTAAGTTTTATCATAAGTCAGATTAAGTGCCTCACCTCGGTTGAGTATCATTGATAACTTTAATCATATCGAGGCTTAATTGATTCACAATTAAAATTCTCGTCAAGATGATAGTTAAGGAAAATAGTAACAAATCGGTGGTGTAAACAAGTCCTTTATATGTGAATAGATTTTCTATCATGATAGATAGCAATCTTTATATAGCACTATTCACATATAATAGTACAGTTTATTGATGCCACCGTCATTAAAAGGATATTCACAGTCATGTGAACGCAACGGAGAAAACAGGATTATACTAAGACTATTAAACGAGCACTCTATATAGATATAGATAGACGTAGGCGCCATCACTGTTTGTGCAAATACGATGGACCCTGGCCCGTAGCGGCAGCATATTACAGGGGAGGCACAGTTCCTGATTTTTCTGATAGCTTTTATTGTGCAAGAGGCAACTAATAGCCAAGTACATCTGTAATCAAATACAGAGTCGATTTAAAATCGATTACCAGAAGTGCCGTCACAATTGGACACTTACTCAAATAATCGCTCGGATCTTTCCTCGAGAGGGCAAAGCCCCTATAAACTTGACCGTTGAGGCAATGCCCCCTCGTGCTACCCTTCAACTGGATGGACCCTTTTTTGAAACGTGAGCACTCAACTCCTGGGTCGATATAGCAATCTACCCAATGTATTCTAGAGAAAGTGGTTGAGCAGACCACTATCACTTGTACCCTTCACGCAAACATCAATCATATTCAGTGTTACACAAGTACGAGAAGCCTGGTCCCGTTTCTACATTTGACTCAACAAGAGTGGGTGGTCCTCGTGACATGTGATGAAACGAAGTTTTCAAAGCATGCCGGAGAAGGAATCGAAACTGGGCCAATGATTTTCAAATGCAGCTGTTAGACAACACGACTATACATAATAACACGCGCAGCTTGAAAGATATCATGGCAAAACTTCTAGACTTGAAAATTTAGCGATATTTTCTACTAGAAAGTTATCGAATAGCACATGAAATGATACTCTTTTATTTCCTACATTTAAACATTCAGAATTCAGTCACGCAATGTATGTGGTTTTCAGAAAGCCACAACATTTTGCACAAAGTTCTTTGTAGGAATATTCTCTGGCCCCTTCCCATTTGAGCTTGACTCTAAATTTAAATGTTTTCTTGTTCATATCCATGTTTAATGTATATATAAATACAAGTATGTATGTATATTCATTGTTATCGACTTGTCGTTATCTGTATTTTACACTTAATGGCGAAAGAATACTCAATACCTTTCGGGCTTTCACGTTTCTATATTTTTCAATAAGCCTCATGTAATATTTACTACTTGAACGGACATATTAGGAAGGATGAAGAGTGTGTTATGATGTTTTTCTCATAAACGTAGCCGACCTTACAACTGATTTAGTTAGGTTAGAATGTTATTAAAGCACGTTGGTATTTAGTACGGAAGTCACATAAACAACACTCTTGTGGTTTTGATTTAGACTAACACAACACTCTCACTTAGGAAACTTAAATCCTTTACGAAACTAGGTTTCACTTATAAGTGAAAAGAGAATTTAAAAAATTACAGTCTCAATCTTGTTCCCAAAGACAACAAAAGTGTAGTCCACTACGACTTTTCAAAGAGCTCAAAACATTTCCTTGTCTCTTTAGTTTACGGACGGCAGAAGAGGAGAACTACTGAGATCACAAACACCACCTTTTTGCTAGATAGCTTATTTTAGTAAGTTGACTTCCCTCTCTACTTTAAGTAGCGAGAGTGCACTCCTCTTAAGCAATTGCTTTCCATACTTTCCTAGGCAACAAAGTACCAAGAGTCAAATCTCTGATTTTTGATCGTCACGTGAAACAGGATATGCGTTTATCTGAAAAACCTGTAGAAATGGAAATGGTAAAATTTTCACTCTTCGTCAACCATGATAGTATTTTGGGCAGTCGGTGGATCTCATCTTCATCTACAACTCATAATATTAAGTTGGTTTCACTGCCTATGTGGATTTATGTTGAACTAACAGTACACGAGAAATACACTAATAGTACACTAACAGTACACTAGCAGAACACGAACTGTACACGCTAACAGTACCATAACAGTACGATAACAATACACTAACAGTACACTAACTGTATACTGACAGTAAACGCACAGTAATATTAATTGGCAAACAAGTAATAAGTGTGTCGATTTTCAAACTGCATCATAGGTTTGTACCTTAATCTTTTATTTTGCCAAAGATAGTCCTCATGTTTTTCCACATTTAATCTAGTCTGGTTATTCGCGCCTGTTATCATCAAGATCAAATGCTATTTTGGATATACCTATATGCTCTCTCTTACTGGATTATTCACATTTGAAATCTCTCCACAGTGTCTGCCCGTAAGCTTTAAATGTCTGATTTTCTGAAAGTTACGGGGAAAAAACATCTATGTTTCGTCATTGTTCATTCCTTTGTATTGTTTAAGATCACTCTAAAGAATCCTTGTGAAAGTCTATAAAATGGCATACTTTTTTAGTCGCAATTACATAAATCCTATGTTGAAAAATATAATAATAACGTTTGACGAAAGTAAATGCGATGCATAGAAAGATCCTTGGTAATGAGCTTTCCTTTCACTTTCTCATGACATTTTTTACCTGGATTAAAACATGACCTATTAGTTACTGTGCTTTGGAAGAATTTCAAGGCACCTATTCAATTTGGGTATTTAATTAGAAATAGAAAAATGAAACATTGGAAAGTTATGTCATTTTGCAAGAAGACATGACATTATAGACAATATTTGCTTTTGAAGTCCTACGCAATGTCATCACCAAATGTAACCATGGTCTGCCCTACCTTTGAAGTGTAGAGTATCATATTTTGGATCTTCTATTACGATAAAAAATCCTATCGCTACAATTTGAGGAAGTGTTACTACCCAGTGGTCATTCTCAAGCAAGAACTACGGCCTTTCTAGATAAGTTCAAGGTAGTTATTTCTAGCTATTTATATTTTAGATATCATTCCTTTTTCTGCTTGAAGTACAAAGGCCATCGTGCACTATCTGCATCTTGTTATGGAAGCAAATAATTTCTTAATACATTCAAGATAGGAATGTTGCTTTTCCTAAGTCATTTTTACACGTAGTGACAATGTTATTAAATTACTCTCAACTATCTTCGACATAGTAACCTTTATGAGATCATATGGGAACGAGGTGATACATCAGTCAATCTAAAGACAAGGAGACCTCATGTCAACCCCAACACGTGACCAGAGATCCTTATTAGTGTCTGCCGGTAAAGCAGTGCATTACATCATAGACTTGAATGCACTTTAGAGCAGTGTTCTCAAAAACCACGTGTGTGAACTTGTTATAGTGAGGACTTATCATACTTTTTCGAGATCCAGACAATTTGAAAGTTAGAAATACTATTAACACATTTATCTGTGGTCATTTATATGCTTTCAGAGTTCTCTTCCAAAGTAGACAAACTTCTCAGGAAGCAAGTGACTCTATCAAAATAACGTTTTGTTTCTTTGAATGTGACGGTAACTGAATATTTGAAGTCATATTCTTTGTTCCAATAACAAAGTTATATTTGAACCATCGATAGTCCATTTAGTAAGACTCAGATATTTAAAAAAACGTTTAATGTATGCTCATGGTCTGCATTAATTACCTGGCAAAAAAATGAAAAGAAGCTTTTCAATTGATTGGTCGTGTTTTCAGTACTAACTTAGAACCAACCAAGATTCGAGCACTTCTTAAAAGCACTGAATGGGGCATCTTACGTCATAAAATGAGGTCAGTCGCTGGACGTCATTTTGGTAACATCACGCATGACTTATAAACAATGTTATGCAACATGGTGGGCCTTCCCGCGCTATTTTATCTTCCAGGGACTAGTATTCATGACCACAATTCTTTTACTTTTGGAAACACCAGGATTGCTCGATCCAGTCTTTTTAAGAAGTTAGTGGATTCGAGACTACCGTCATAAAGTCCGCTTCCATATCAAGTTTGACACGATGCCTGCCTATGTTATCATAATGACGTAAAACCGGTAGATCATAAAATTTACTAAGACGAGTTAAGTGAAGGAGGGTCACAAAACTGAATTTTTTTATCTATTAGTTCATGTTATTTATTTGAATAACTTTTCATCGTTGGACATAGAAAGAAGCTGAAAATTTTCAAAGAGCATCTCATGAGATATTTATGTCAAAGAGAAGGCATCTGTGTGTGATACGTGAACCCTGGTTAAATACAGGTATACTTATTGGATTTTTTAAAAGTAAGACAGTGATGATGAGATATTACTGATCTACTGAATTTGAATGATACGTTTGTGTAATGCAGATTACTGTCATAAAATTTGGGGAAATGAAGGTCTTGAAGCAAATGACGTTGACACTTACAGATTGTAGATGACCTCTACCTGTAACAATATGGTGCTTTGTCTTGTTTTTACTGCTGCCTTAGAATGTACTCAATAGAGCGTAAATGTTTATTGACCTGTGCACTCGGATGTCTTATAACAGGAAGGTACTTAAAAAATTAGAAGTGTGTTAAACCCTTCAATTTTTGCCTGAATCCAGTAGCAGTAATCAAGATTTATGGCATGTCTGCTATATGTGAAAGAGGGGGGTTTGGCTTAGCCTTTTCTACCGTAATCTATGATAGGAAATTTTGGTTGTCTTTGATTGTCATTGCAGCACTATATTGATATTAGTTGACAAACATTCTCTATAGGGCACCTCTTGTTCATTTGATATTAATGTTAACTGCCATTTTAATGGAGCTTTCTAGCTGGCCCCTTTAATCTTAAAACCCCCGATTCCAAACAAAATTGTAGTCTCAAAGTCGTTATCATCATCAGTAACAATCCTAGCAGCATATGAAATTGTTCCACATTGATTGGCTCTCTCGGTTTAATTGCCCCTACTTTTATGTTATGTTTACCTTGATTTTGCAAAATTCTACCTTTAACCTGCCACAGTTTCATCCTATTTCGAAATTATAGACTAATAAAGTAATAACTGTTTCTTTTGACAATGAAAGCAGCAACAGGAATTAAAATCTTAAGACAGGATAGCACCTTCATCATAATTTCCCAAAAGTTAGCTCGACTCCATTATACAACAATATCTTTTCTTTATAGGGTAAATGTAAACACGTCTAAAGGGAGAATTGTGTAAAGGTTTCTGTACAAATGTGCAAGTGCCTAAAGCAATATAACTTTTTACTTTTCTTGTCATTTGATACTTTGAAAGAAGAGAAGGTATTTAGTCCAATGAAATCGTGACGACATAAATATTTGATATTTCCTAACTGCACTAAAATAAATCTTGGCCCCTCATTTTTGTCTATTCACACTCCTTTTTGAAATTGCTCTTTATCTTTTCTGAAGAGGTATTTGTGGCGTCTCAAATTGATTATTGAAATTGAACTCCTTCAGAAGTGACGCATGCGGTATGATCTTACAAAATGAATAGATTTTCAACACTCTGAGAAACAGTTCATCAGTAACTTAGTTCTGATTTCAACTCATGAAACCACACATTATTCGTCACTCCTCCATTTGAATGATTACCTAAACAGAGAAGCTTTGGATTATATCAAAGGAATACAGTAAGTGGAATCAACGAAACGAAATTTGCGTTGGACCGTTGAAGTATATAATTTGAACAGTTATACGATCCATGTATTCGGGCTTTAGAAGAATACGATCGTGGTATCTATGAAAATCGACCAAGACATCAGAAGATAATCATCAAGTTGTAAAGGGCCACGAGAACGATATTACTCGATAAAATACAAAACAGGTAACAGAGCAACCTTCCGCTTTCATTTGTATACAGTATAACATCCAAAAGGAATCTATTTTTGAGAAATAGAAAGCTATCATTCCTCTTTTATTGGTTACATAAACGTTTTATGCTGTATTATATTTTTGTATCAATATACGCTTTCAAATTCAGTTTAGCGTCTAAACAATACCATTATCAATTCATGGCGAAATAGTGACTGACTTTTTAAGGATGACGCTTGTGATTTGAGGATGAGGGATTATTGAGGAATTTTTTAAGATGACGACTTTCTTGGTCCCAGTTATTTTTAAATGTATATGAATGTGTTATTTCTATTATTAATTATATAAGATACAAAATAGTTTTAAAAGACTCACTCTCCGTTAAACGTTGATACTTATATCTAAGCATAAGATCTTAAGAATGGTATTAGTCATCACTTGTGCATTAGTCTTTACATGGTCTTGTTGTAGCTGAGATTTTCTATCAACAGAAGTGTTGCATGACGTTGCAAAAGATAACATGGCGGTTTCATGAACATAACCCTTATGAAAGTATATATGCAGCTTTGAACTTGTGCACCGAAAATAAAAGAAGTAAATAGGTTCAATTTTTGCTACCTATAGTGCAGTGACGTTGGAAGGTCGATTACATTGCGAATCGAGACCAGAAAACTCATTTCATCGTGTTTATTGGCCGTTAATTATGGAAAGAGTGTCACAGTGAAATGTTCCGACTGCAGACTATACAATGCCATTACTCGAAATTTGTCTGATGTGTATCTTTGTTATTTGGGTCATTTGATTACGTCAGTCTTATATTATTGGAAAAGAAGTGCCCTTGTTTCCTTGCTACGTCACCGCTTTTTGATATCTCTTTCGCACACTTAATAATAAGTTGTTACATGGTAGGTTAAAGGGATGTACATAGTTTAGACATTTTCTAAAGGAAGTCGCTAAGAAATGTTGGGAGTAAAATAAGGATTATCTTAACTAGATTTTACTAATAGTAAGATTGGCCAAGGTAGATTATTTTCTCAGCAAAAGCACATACAGCTACTAAATTGTGATAGATAAGGGTTTTAGGTTAAGAATGATGATGGACAGATGGGTAATTGCAGTTAACATTTAGTTAGTAAAGAGGCATTGTAAAATGTGAAGACTTCGCACCTAAAAGAATTGATATGTAACAGAAAATGATCTGAACATTCATAGTGTTAATTATGAGGTTATGGATCTGACGAGCTTTATTCAAAAAAGCTTTTAGGCATAAACGGTAATCAAATCAAATTGTTCGACTGCAGTCGAGAGCGACCCGAAGGATCCCTTTTCGTACGTCTTCTGCCCGAATGCAGGGAGGGGCGCCACTCCTCTTCCTCGTGTTTCCACAATTTGACCCCATTATGAACTAGTTCCCATTTGCCGACCCCGGAAGGATGATCCGCTGGGCTTGCGGCCAGCTTGATGGCTCAGTTTTGTAAACTGATGAAACAGGCAAATTTTCATATTGCCCTGAGTGAGATTTAAACCTAGAACCTTCTGAACTCAAAGATGCAGACGGAACCACTGAGTCATTGCATCAGTCAATATACGATAACTTGTCTCTTAAAGCATATATTTCATAGGACAGCAAGTCCAGTGATAAAGAGAATAACTAAATCATTAGAGGAGGCTTGAAAGTGTTGCTTCACTTTGATGGTAAGGTGTGGGTCACAGTTCGGGGAAAATAAAGAATATTCTGCTGCAGAGGGTAGACTATGTGATGCGACATATAATCAGGTTCTCTGCGTCACTGCGGTCAGATATGGTGTCCTGTTCCTTAACTTTCCACCTTTAACCTTCCCCAGCTAATGCAAGGTACCCATTTTTCTACTTAATTGGAAGTACGAATTTGTAGAATGCGGGCACGGAAGGTGGACTCATCATTCCTCGCTTAGCCTCCCTTGCTAAATAAACTTCTTATTGACTGAGCTAACTCAGGACAATGATATAAAAAAGACAAATCATGAAAGCTAAAAACAATTTTCTGTTGTTAATCTTAGAAGCAACGTTTCCCAGTTTTCTGAATACTGTATTGCATACAAAATATTACGCTGTTCAGATTGTGTAATAATGTATCGGTTAATGTCACATCAATAATCAAGCTTCTTGTTAGCTTAATCATGGCTATTAGAAACGTGGTCAATACATAGCTTTTCTGACAAAAATCGATTTCAAATACGTTGTTTGCATTGTATGTACTACTGTTCAAAGAGAACCTTGGCAGTAAGTGAAATGAATAAATGGCTACCTAGAAAAAAACGCAATGTCCGCTTTCTTTCCCTCGAGGGTTAAGCAACCTCTGCAACCTAAGAAAGTCTTGTTGAACCACAATACACTTCTTCACTTGCCACATTGATATGTAAACCATTCCCTGACTATACATCTAGAGTGAATTATTGATCATTTTATTGCTAAGCAGAATGTGTGAAATACGACTTTGCAATGTTGATTGATAACTTCACAGCGCGTGTAGTCACTAGCGTAGAATTGAGTCGCAACCGCCTACCGCCTTCCTGACGTGTTAGGGCCACATCTTTAGAGAGTAGGAAGCTTGATTGCACTTATTAAACCAACCACGCCGCAAAGTAGAGATTGCATCATTTCAATTAAGACCTCTTGATCCTTTTTTTCCTGATGTTGCCAAAAGGCGCAAAAATTCTTAGTAAGGATTCTGGTCCTTTTCGAGGTTAATACTTGCACAGTCTGTATACTTTAACGTACAATTAAACTACAATGGCGGTGAAGTTTGACAGATTGTGCCTGATACCCTCAATATTCAAACTTAAAATTACAGCTTTTATTTTCGATGCTCGTATTTTGCCTTGTTAGTAATGGAAGTTTGTTATTTCCTTCCAGAATTGATAACAAGAAATATGATACGAATCAGTTGGCTATTTCTGATCCTGCAATGTGCTTGGTTTGGTTCTCAAGGCGAAGGTATGCCACTTTATGTCATGTCATTTCTTCACAGGCCAATTTTGTAATTCATTGGAAATAACGTAGCGCACAGCCATACCATAGAAAAGTAGTCACTAACTGGATTTTATTTTGATGTTCATAACCAATTTTGCTGTGTTTGCGTTTCTGAGAGAAGTCTGCGAGAGAAGTCTGCGAGAGAAGTCTGTGAGAGGAGTCCATTAATTAAGTTGTAGCTGATACTTTTGGCTTTGCATACATTTTTTCGTTTTTCCGTATGAATTCTAATTTTTATCTCGTTATGTTGACGTCTTTCAGAAGCGTTTTTCTAGACTACAGCGACGGTTAAAAGGGAGTAACGAGAGTTGGTGCTATTATTTTTCATAAAATATAAACACCAGGTAACGAAAAAAAGTTACACGGAAAGAAGATAAAGTGCTGATGAGTTATTAGCCCATCAGTTGACAATGTATGGTTTATAG
>JAAAKL020004093.1:0-21663 GCA_010016065.2 Carybdea cf. marsupialis auct. non (Linnaeus, 1758) | reverse complement strand
TCGAAAAAGTACCGCAATGGAGAACTAGAACACCGCCCTCGCTTGCCCAACTACCGCAAACAAGGAGGATTGGGGGTCATTACCTACCCCAAACAAGCACTCAGGTTAAAAGGAGATAACGTCAGAATCCCCCTCGGTTTGAAGGTAAAAGCAGCCTTTAAAGTTGACAGTTTTCTGTTACCATTCCCCACTAATCTCGACTTTAAAAAGATTCGAGAAATTAGGATTCTCCCTCGTAACGGTTGCTTTTATGTTGAATGGGTTTACAAGTTAGAAGTCGAACAAATCGAGTTAGATAAAAGCAAAGTTCTCGGTATTGACCACGGAATTGATAACTGGTTAACCTGCGTATCGAACGTGGAAACAAGTTTCATTGTCGATGGGAAGCATCTCAAATCAGTCAATCAATTTTATAATAAGCAGATTGCCACAATTAAAGAAGGAAAACCCCAAGGATTTTGGAGTAAACGGCTATCTCGCATCACTGAAAAACGCAATCGCCAGATGAGAGATGCGGTTAACAAAGCGGCACGATTGGCTATCAATCATTGCTTAGAAAATGGCATCGGTCGGCTCGTCTTTGGCTGGAATAAAGGTCAAAAAAACGGTATCAATATCGGCAAAAAGAACAATCAAAAATTCGTTCAGATTCCCACAGCAAAACTCAAAGAACGCATCAAGCAACTCTGCGAACTGTACGGGATTGAGTATATCGAAACTGAGGAGAGTTACACCTCAAAAGCATCGTTTTTAGATGATGATTTCTTGCCCACATTCGGTGCAAAACCTGAAAGCTGGAAACCATCAGGAAAGCGTGTAAAACGAGGATTGTATCGCACTCAAAACGGCTTGTTGATTAATGCTGACTGCAATGGTGCAGCGAACATTTTAAGAAAAGTAGCGGCAAGTTTGGGAGTTTCTCTCGAAGGAGTCAGTAGCGGTGCTGTGAACGCACCTGTAAGAGTCCATTTTTGGATTGCTTGCGAAGCCCCTCGCTCAATGAAATAGCGAGGGGAGGTTCACGTCGCGGTTCTGGATTCCCGCACTCGTCCAGATCATCGCGCATTGGATGGACGAGTTTTTCGGTACGACGATTCTCTCTGGCAGTCTCACTACCCACCGAACGGTTTTAATTGTAGGTGTAGAGTGAGGGCGCTTTCTGCGAGAGATGTGGAGAGAAGAGGGTTGACCATTGAGCAATCTAATTTGAGGCAGGAAGGCGGGCGCACCTTTGTCGAAATTCGCCACGATGGACAAACCCATCGTATTGCCCCCGATCGCGGTTGGAATTACAATCCCGGACGTGCCTCGCTGGAGAACTGGGCGCAAACCCGCATCGAAAATATGCCGATCGAATTGCGGCGCTATGTAGAGGATGAACTGACAGGACCATGATTGATATCGAAGTCAACACCGCCGCGATCGATCGTCAACTGCAAGAACTCATGCGGCGGTTGGGGGATCTCTCTCCCGTTATGCGGCAAATTGCCGGAATCATGAAGGATGCAGTCGAGCAGAATTTTGAACGAGAGGGGCGGCCAAGGCAATGGATCGATCTTGCACCCAGCACAATTCGCAGCCGCCAACGACGAGGCTACTGGCCGGGGCGCAAACTGCAACAATCGGGACAATTAGCAGCCAGTATTAGTAGCAAATATGGTCGCGATTTTGCACTGGTCGGCACCAATAAAAAGTATGCTGCCATTCAACAATTTGGCGGCACGATCCGCCAGAGCGCCCGAACCCAGACCATGTATCAAAGGGTCAACCGCCGCACGGGTCAAAGCCGATTTTCTTCTCGCAGCCGTGCTAATTTTGAGCAAGATGTTTCGATGGGAGCGCGGGTCATCCAAATTCCTGCCCGTCCCTTCCTCTTTTTGGCCGGGGCAGATGAGAGAGCAATTCAAGAAGCCGTGGAGAGAAATTTAGGCTAAATGATGGACATTTTCCTCTAGATTTCTATTCTAATTAGAACTTTAATAGAATTAGCCAAGAAGGGGAGACTTGGCAACTAGCTAGGAATAAATGGGAGAATCAGAGAACGGGAGAACCGATGGGTTCTCCCATTTATTTTTCATAAAAAATGATGGACATTTTCCTCTAGATTTCCCAGATTGCTTGCAGTAAATTTAGAGAGAATTCGAGTGAAGTATGACTCAAGAAATCAAAGAATTAAGAGAAGAAATCGGCGAACTCAAAATCGAGCTCGTCCAGATCCGAACATCTTTAGATAATGCCCTAGAAGGACTGACTAAAAGCCAATCTAACGCCGAGAAAATCACAGTCCTTGAAAAGATTGATTCAAGGCAACAAGGGCAACTCAATCTCATTCGCGGAATACTTGTAATTTTCGCTCCTTTTCTAATTGCTGGATGCATTTATACCATCCAACAAAATATCGAGTTGGGAATTCGATATGAGATTTTACAGGAAAAGATTGTGCATCTTGAAAACAATGAACATGAACGATTTGCAAGTAGTAGGAATAACCTTGATTCTTTTTTCAATAGTAATTAGTTGCGCTTGCCAATAAATAGGATGGAAATTGAGGTTTTTCGCGGCGGAAAAAGAACAGCAAGTAATGGGGAGACGAGAGTTTATACTGATGAAATGCTCAACGAAATTGTTGAGTCATTTCAGAAAACCAAACAACTCCCTCACGTAATCGGACACCCACGCCACAACGATCCAGCTTGGGGATGGTCTAAGGAGATGTTTCGAAAGGGGAATTCTCTCTACATCATCGAAGAAAAAGTCCATCCCGAATTTGCGAAAGCCAGAAACCGAGGTGATTACAGGCGGGTTTCTTTAAGTCTTTTTCGTCCTGACGATCCGGGTAATCCGAATCCCGGCAAATGGGCACCGCGTCATGTGGGATGGCTCGGTGCAATGCCCCCAGCGATTCCAGAATTAGCGGTCCCTGAGTTTGCAATAGCCAAAGAAGGCGATCTTGAACTATCCATTGAATTTTCCGTTGAATTTTCCGTTATGCCAGACAAACTAACACCAGAAGAACTTGAAAATCAAAAGGCAGCATTAGATGCAGAACGAGCCGTATTAGATGCAGAAAAAGCCCAAATCAAACAACAACAACTTGAGGTTGAGAAAGCCGATTTTTCTGTCTTTTGTGATGCCAATTTGACAGAAGGACGTACTTTACCTATCCCTAAAGATGAGCTCACCGAGTTGTATCTTTGCATTCCTAAAGAATCGGTAGATTTTGCGGCAGGAAACAAGACAGAAACGGCAAGAGAGCGATTCAAGAAAGTTATTGAAAACTTACCTAAAACGGTAGATTTTAATAATTACGGTGGCGATACTGCACCCGATCCGAAAAAGGTAGATCCAGAAGCATTAGGAAAACGGGCGAGAGAACTCGTCAAAGAAGGAAAAACGATGGACTTCTGTGTTGCTTATTCGATGGCAGAAGAAGAAGCGGGGGTTAATCAATGAAACAGATTCTCGGGCTGATTACTCGTTTTACAGCCGAAAGTGAAATTGAGAAATATCGCATTCTCAAGTTTGGATCGGCAGATGACCGGACAGCCAAAGCTACGGCAGCTAGTGATGCTTTGATGGGGATTTCTATCGGTAACTTTAGCATCGAAATTGGCGAAGGATGCGATGTTATGCGGAGTGGAATTGCTCCTGTTGTTTATGGCGGAAATATAACGCGAGGACAGCCTTTAACAAGCGATGCTGACGGCAAAGCGATTGTAGCTAGTGCAGGCCAACGAATTGTAGGATTTGCCGAAGAAAGCGGAATTTTAGATAAAGTTGGTTCGGTTTTGATTTGTCCCGGATTTGCATAGAGAAAATATTTTTAATTGAGAAGTAGGAAATAATGGCAGGATCGCCTTTTGAGAGACGAGCAGATTTAACCGGAATTGCAATTGGTTTTTTTAACGAAAATTACATTGCAGATGAAATTTTTCCCTTTGAAAAAGTTGATAAAGACGAGTATGAATACGATGAGTTTCCCATCAATATGCTACTCAAGCCTATTGATGACTCAGTGGGTCGCTTGAGCCGCCCGAATCAGGTGGTTTTTGAATCGACTCGTAAAGATGGAAAATGCACAGATCATTATCTCGAATCGCCAGTTCCTAATAAAGATATTCGCAATGCAGATAAACATCAAAATCCTTTGCGAATCGCAACTGTGGGGACAATGGAACTTGTTAAACTGAATCGGGAAATTCGGGCGAGAGATATTATTTTTGATCTGAATACTTATTTGCCATCGCTACGGGAAACCCTGTCTGGCGCGAGCCAATGGAGCGATCCGACCAGTAATCCCATTTTAAAAATCCAAGCAGCCAAAGCCAAGATGCTCAAAAAGCCGACTCACATGGTTATTGGGGAGAATGCGTGGTTGCAATTCCAGACTCATCCCAAAATTGTTGAGGCATTTTTCGGGACGGGGGCGCAAGCCGGGATTGCTCCAAAAGATGCAGTTGCGCGATTGCTCGGGCTGAAAGATATTTTGGTGGGGGAATCTTTTGAAGATACCGCAGAACACGGATTGCCGGAAGCAACCGAGCATCTTTGGGGTAATCATGCGGCTCTAATCCATAAAAATCCTCTTGCCCGTCTCAAAACTTATGCAGGCAATATGACTTTCGGAATGACTGCTCGTTCTGGAACTCCTTATGCAGGAACTTACAACGATCCGACAATGGGGCCTGAAGGTGGTGTGTGGGTTCGGGCTGGGGAATGCTGCGAGGAAAAAGTTCTCAGCCCTCGTTGTGGATACTTTTTTCAGAATGTGGTGAGCTAGGTGAAACGATACGATGTACTCGATCGCATTGACCACGACGGTCGATTCTACGGGCCCGGAGACGCGATCGACCTCAATGACGAAGATGCGGCAATTTTATTGGACTATGGGGTAATTGGCGGCGCGGGGATTCCCATCCCCGACCCAGATCCGGGGACAGGAAAGGGATTAAATTTGCCACAAACGGGAAAGGGATTAATCCACAAAACAAGCGAAACCGAGAATAAATGGGAATTTGCAGACGAATTAACGGGAGATAGTTGGTGAATGAGTGAAGTCAAAATACCAGTTCGGCATCAGATTAGAGAAACCGATTTAACGCCGCCGCCAGCCGGACATCTGGCAGATGGAGAGGTTGGATTTAACCGAACTCCAACGGATATTCGGATGTGGCTCGGCACCGGAGCGGGTTCGCCTCGAGAGGTTATTTTTGGCACGGGAACGGTAACGAGCGTGGGCTTAATCATGCCCTCGGAAATTTATAACTCACCCGTGGGCAACTCGCCGATCGCAAATTCTGGAAGCCTGCAACCCACCTTGAAATCTCAGGGAGCAAATTTAATTTTTGCTTCTCCTGATGGTGCAGGAGGCACGCCCATTTTCCGGAATATAGTTATCGATGATTTTGCTGCTTTACCTCGATTGGATGAGTGGGAAAAGCCCACCGCCGATCTGGATATAGGAGGGCAAAAATTAACCAACGTGGGCGATCCCGGCGCGCTTACGGATGCTCCCAGTTGGGGTTATGCCAAAGATTATATCGATGCCAACGTACAGGGGGCGAGATGGAAGCAACCCGTGCGACTGGCATCAACCGCTACTGATGGCAATATCACTTTGAGCGGGGTGCAGAATGTTGATGGCAGTGCGACGGTAGACGGAGATAGAATCCTCCTGAAACATCAAACCGACCCCGCCGAGAACGGCATTTATATTGCTGATGCGGGCGCATGGTCTCGCGCTACAGATGCGGATACTTGGGATGAGTTAGTCAGTGCCACGGTTAGCGTTGAGGAAGGTTTGGAAAATGCCGATAAAGCTTTAAATTGCACGATCGACACAGGAGGGACAATCAACACCGATGCGATCGCTTTTGTAGAAATGGGAACCATTGCATCCTTAAACGCGGGTGCGGGCCTAACCAAATCGGGGCAAACCTTGAATGTGGGAGGAACGGCAGATCGAATCGAAGTTGCTGCCGACACGGTAGATATTGCTCCCACATACGCCGGGCAAGCCAGTATTACGATTCTCGGCACCATTACGACTGGAATTTGGCAAGGCACCCCCGTAGCCGTCGCTTACGGCGGGACGGGCGGAACAACCCCCGCAGAAGCGCGAACCAATTTGGGATTGGAGCGGGGGACTGACGTGCAAGCATGGTCGCAAAAATTGGAAGATATCGCCTCGACTCCTTTTAATGATAATGAAGTGCTTTTTGCTTTTGGTGGGCGTATTGTTAGTGCTAATTCAGTTTTGAGTGGAGATGGTTGGTAATGAATAAAAAAGAAGTTACGGGATCGGAATTTTATTATGCAGATCTCATAATCGTTCCTGTTGTTGCTAGTAACACAGGCAAGAATCAAGGATCGGGTCCGCCCACTCAAGCCCGGCAGCATCAACTTTACTACAACGAGATTGATAATCAGTTTTACATCAAACGTTCCGATGGCTTGTTTGCTGTATTTCGTGCGGATACATTATTCGATCCAGAAACTAATTCTTGTTTGCCAATTCAAAAATAGATGGTAACAGTTATTATACCAATTTCGATTCACGGCAAAGACGCTGATGGTAGACCGGGAGCGCCAGATCCAAACGCCTTAGAAAAATGGGAATTAGCATTTAATGAAGATGATGCGAACTTGTACATTAAACGCGAAAATGGTACGGTGTATGGCTTTCCGGTAGAGAGTTTGCAAAAGGCTTCGCCAACAAGTGCGATCGCCGGAAATTCCGAAAATAAATACATGGATGCAAACCTTGTTCGTATCGCGATCGCAGCAAACTCACCAATTTTGCAAACTGTATTTGAAGAAAATAGTAATGTTTCTTCCGGGGTAGGAAGAATGTTCTTTGATGACTCAATTCCCCAGCAAAGTGAGGGGGTTGAATTCATGACAGCCTCAATAACACCGCAAAGGGATTCGAGTTGGCTTTTAGTTGAGTGTTGCGCTCTTGTGAGCGAAGGGACAAATACGACTAATGCTGTAGCTGGGGCGTTGTTTCGCGATGATGCCGATGATGCGATCGCGGCAACCTTGTCTCTAAATTCCTCTGAATCTGCGGGCGGTGAGTTTGGTTTCACTTATTCTGGAATCAATCACGACCTTATCCAGATAGCAACCAAAGTACCTAGCATTGCCACAACCCCAACAACGATTAAATTTAGGGCGGGAATCAACAATCTCACTCCTCTATATTTTAATCAATTTTCCCAAATATCTAGAGTGTTTGGGGGAGCAATAAAATCGTGGATAAAAATTACTGAAATTCTATAATGATTCCACAAGCTATTGCAAAATTAGCACCCGGAGCACGTTGGAAGCTGAAAAATATCATTGACATCTCCACACTAGAATGGCTAGATGATGAAAATCTTCGCCCAACTAATAAGGAGATTTTATTTCTTGCAGAGGAATTGGAGAGGGAGCTTGAGAGTTCATCTCCGGATCGCAACCTTGGCGCTTTTTTTCAAGCTATTAGAGAAGAAGTAACAAGGCCAATTTTGAACGAAATTTCGCGCAACGACAATGTTCTCATGTTACTTCTTTTCAATGCCTTCGATCGCCAAAATTTTAAAGAAATTGTGGAATACTGGAATGTTGCGATCAAGGAATTTCCAGTTGAAATTTCAGAAATCTTAAATCAAGAAATCGAAATAAAAAATTCAAATCAAGAAGTAGAGACAAAATCTCGTGCTGAAATTGCCAAAGAACAAGCGCGACTGCACAGGATTTTGTTAGGTTTAGATGAAGATTTTATGTTATTTCCTCTTATCCCTCAAGAGGGATTGACTCGTACAGAATTGCAAAAGCGATTAAAAGAATTACGATTTCGAGGATTGACTGAAATTAATCTCAATCAATCTCAAGAAGAATTGGAAGCGGAATATCTAAGGATTTTCAGCGTGAATTAACTGCTCGGCATTTGCCCCGATTGTGCGACTCCACCCCGAGGCGCACTAACTGCAATAATCTCCCCTTGCTGGGAGAGACCATTACTAACAGACTCAGAGGTAACGGTGCCGCTCGGAGTCGCGATGACCATATTTCCAGATGCAGCATTGTAGCCAGCGTATTGCCCTGAGAGTTCAGATTGATTGTAATAGCGATCCGCCGTGCGTTGAGCCGCTAAATCTCGACTGTTCTGTAGCCGCTCTCGTGCAAGTTGTAATGGATTCATGGGTGATACCTTCGCTCGTGAACTGTCGCACCGTCAGGAATAGGATAGGCAAACTCCTCAAGCTCTAAATCTTGCCATTCTTCATCTCCTACGGTTAATTGATGGACATCGATCCGATGTTTTCCATTACTGCCATACCTTTGAACTTTGTAAAAAGACAAAGTGTTTTTTGCTTGATTATAAATGTAATGACCAGAGCGTTTGCTTGTGTCAAAATTAGGAATTTCTTGCCCATTAAAATAACGATATACATTATCATCAGTACTGTTAGGATAGAAAGTAAGTAACCCATCATCAATAGGTACTCCCAAAATTCCTGAATCACTTAGACGTTTTAAGATAATAGGGTTTTGCCCGTTAATATCCCAATTAGAAGAAATGGTGGAAAAATCGCGGACTCCAGATCCTGATTCAATGACAACGGGATTGGTCTGCCCAGTTAAAGGATTAGAAGTCCAAGAAGATTGATGATTGAGAGTGAAATAATGCGAATTATTTATAAAACTATCTTTATCGGTAAAGACCGGGACGACATAGTTTTTTTCCTTTGTGTAAGTCGTTTTGCCAGAACCGCTTCCATTGTTATCATCTGAACCCTCAAGCTCAGAATTACTCTTGCGATAATCTTTCTGTATGGCAATGGTTTCCGTATCAAAACTAATTAATTTTAAAGTTGTGCGCTGATCGTATTCCTTATGAATTGTCTGTCTGGAATAAGTGCCATCGGGTGAACCAAAACTAGACCGTTCATCAATATCTGTAATTGTTTCAATATTTCTGAGGATCCAGAATTTACCTTTACGAGCCAGTGGAGTCCATTCAGGATATGCAAATGCTAATTCTTTTTTGCTGGTACCTTTGAATAAACATAGCCTGCGGTCGTCACCTTCCTGCACTAATATTCCCGCTTCAAATCGATTTTTCCCTCTACCTGTATTTTCTAATTGTGCGCCCAGAAAAGTCTGATTTTCTCCTAATTCAAATATCTTAGTAGGAGTTTTGCGATCCGAGCCAATAAAAAATTCAGCTTTACCCGATTCTTTATTAATTATTGATAATAAGGATTTGATTTTACCTGTTTTGGTGCGTGTTGGTGCATCAGTAAATCTTCTCCTTTTTTTATGAGGCATCTGATTAAGATGCGATCCAGTTTTTCGGAGTTGGGTATTTTGTTGAATTGCGCCATTAGTTTTGATTTTCCCTCCCATACCAGACGATGTTACGGGCTGTCCTTGGGCAGAATTGAAGCCTTGATATCGCACGGCTGAGGGATTTCTCAATGCTTCTTTTTCGCGCCGTGCGGTATTAATTCGATATTTGTTTCGACTCTCCTTAAGCCTATTTTGGGCAAGATTAAAAGCATCCATTACCAAGAATTACCCTGAGTTAATACAGAATTAAATAATTTAAAATTCCAATCAATCGCATGAGTTGTATTGGGTAGAATAGTAAGTATTGAATCATCCCAATATCCCTCAACAATTTGCCCATTCGCATATCTCAAGCGCAGATCTCCCGACCCTGCATCGAGAATATCCAAAATTCCACCGCCATTAGTTTCAGAGATTTGGAAAGTGTTGGGTGTAGTGTTGATAACATAATAAAGGGAAGTTTCACTCATTCCCGATGGGAGCGTTGCCCCTGTATCGGGAGTAATAATAATTTCATCTCCATTAGTCAATCCATGCACTGTTAAGGATAATGTATCTGTTGCTGCATTCACATTTTCTAATAATTGATTAGCTTGAGAATGAGCATTAGCTAAAACTGCGAAACTATTCCATTGGATCGCCAAACTATTAGCCGTTATTTCCCATCTTTTCGCCTCTGATAATTCAAAGCGATTTTGTGTTGAATTGAAAACAATATCCCCTAAATCAAGATTGAAGTTATAGCGAGAATAGCCGTTTTCTTCATTGATTTCCGATTTGAAGATATCAATTTTGTTTGAGTTAAAATCCCAAACAGATTCAACCCCTAAAATAAATCGGAAATTTGTTGGTGCAGACTGCAAACCCCATTGCAATTCTGCTAAAAATTGCTGCCAGCTTTTAAAAATCCCCCCTTGTATCGCCATTTTATTTACACTCCTTTAATAACTTGTAAAAACCCATTTGTCGATAAATCAAAAGCAAAGGGCATCCCGTTAGGAGTGTAAGGCGTGGGCGTGCCGCTCACTTCCCTTTCGAGGTAGCACAGTACCTTACTCGAGGAAGAAGGCGTGTAAGCATGAACGATGACCAATCCCACGATTGGAGCATTATCTCCCGTGGTCAGAGCAGGCCATAACGGATTTTGCATAACCAATTTAGCACCTGTTGTTTGATAGGGAGCGACGCGATTTGAAGAGTTATTACTGATATCAACCAAGGTTTTATAGGCGTAAGAACCGCCTGTAACGGGTAGAACTATATCTGCTACAGTTTCGGCATTATTGGCAGGTTCAGCCGTCACCAAATGACAGCTTAAAGAATTGTTATGAATATTGACCTGCCCTTTGGTATATTCCAAAATCAACCAGTCAAAAACTTTTGAAGCCATATTACGATCCTCCTGATGTTTGCATTTGAATTTGCGGTGGCGTTCCTTCTGAAACTTCACCTCCTGCTCTCGTTCTCAACACTTGCATTTGAATTTGCGGTGAGGTTCCTTCCGAAACCTCACCCCCCGTTATTGTTCCTAACGTTTGTATTTGCATTTGTGGCGTAATAAATTGTGCTGTTTCACCTCCTGCTTTTGTTCCCAATACTTGCATTTTCATTTGTGGTGGCACGGTCAAAATATCCAATGAATTAATTGCCAAGGAAGAAGAGAAGAAACTCGAAGCATTCAACTCATAGGGATAATATTGAATCGCAGAATTATGCGCTCGACTCGAACAAAAGGAGCTAACTTTTAAATAAGGTTTGGCAATAATTTCTTCGGTTTCCTCTTCAGGATCGGGGGTTGGCGGATCTTCGGCTGTGGGGGTTTCCACAGACCGAATCCCAACTAAACCCGCCCAAACCCCGTCGCTGGCAAAAACGCATTGACCTTGAACGAGGCTTAAGGTTGCCCCATTCATCAGGAATTTTTGTTCCTTGCCGCTTGGCTCAACCCAATGACAAGCGGCAAGAGGGCTAATCTCGAAAAGCGGATCGAAAACGGGACAAGCAAAAGATTGCCCCTTGTATTTCCCCCAGAGCATTGCCCCTTCAATTTCGGCAATTCTTTGGGCTTGGGCTTCCGATGCCAGCAATCCTGCATCAACTTGATAATGCCGCTCTCTGGCTCGAAATTCGCTCCCAAAAACCGAGGGGAGTTGGGTTTCTCCTGTGATGAGAATTTCCTTGACTTCTGCATCGGCGGGAAAGCGATCGGGGGACGGAGGATGAGATTGCCCCGAGTTGCTCCGATACGGTTCTCGCTTTTTGATAGTGAGGGCAATTTTTGAGGCTATTGTTAAATCCTGCCCGGATTCTTCTAAGCGATCGAGAATGCTGGGATCTGTTAAAGCGATGCTCTCGCGTTCCTCATAATATTCTTCCCAGTCATCTTCAGCTATTTTTCGCCAGCTTCTAATCTCTTTTCTAGCCAATTGGAGACTAGAGGGCAAAACATGATCTTCCTCGGGCAAAATTACTCCAAGGGGCAAATAGCTCAATTTCTGATATTTGATGATGGGCTGGCTGGATAAAAGCCCAGTGCCGGGATCGATGAGAGAGCCGGAAATCTCGGAATATTGCCAATCTTCAACAATTTTTTCTGCCAAAATCAAATCGGTTTCTGTCCAGCCATGCCCCGCATTATTATCGATCCATTCAGCTAAGGCTAATCCGAAAGGTTTGTAACGCAAAATTTGGGTGCTTTTCAATCTTCCTTCATCAATGCCGCAAGTATCTCCTGTGGCCGATTCGTAGCGTTTTTCAGCAAACTCTTTCAACTCAGACCAAAGTGCTAAGCCTGCATCGACATGACGAGGTAAGAGGCGAACTTTGGGCTGCCAAACAAAGCGTTTTTGAGAGATAGTTCTTTTTAACCGATTAACCTTTTCTTCTCGATATTCTCTTAAGGCGATGATATCTCCAAAAGCATTAGGGAGATAATATTCTGCTTTGCTATATTCTTCTTTCCAGTCGTGCCAATTATCGCTCGGATTGGGCTTTCGAGTTTCTAATTTTACCCCCGAACAGATGATTTTCTCGCAGGGTTTTTCGACTCCTGTTAAGCGTTTGTATTCAACTTCATGCTTTCCCACAGTGCGGATGAAATGAGGAGATGGGGATAAGTTAATCGGCTTAATGCGAATAATCCCATCATTCCCTTGATAGCAAATGCACCCCTGTGAATAACAAATCTGTCCGAGAAGAGCGATATAAGAACTATTGTTGATGGATGGAGGGACGAACATCGATCCCGGTATTGAGCCAATAAATCCGCCTGTGATTCCTATTTTGTTGAGCAGGGTTGTGACAATTGTGACATTACTGGTCTCCTCTCCTATCGGAAAGCAGACGTGCTTCCCCGGTGGCGTATTCGCATCCAAGAGGGTGAATTTGCACCCGAATTTAATTTGCAGGGTCTTTCTTCCGTCGTATTCACTTTCGAGAATATAAACTTTACCGATTATCGGGGCGGGCTTAAGTGTACCTGTGGTATCTGCAAGGGCAATATTAATTTCTTTCCCTTTTGCCCATCTGCCATTGGTGCGATCGTCTAGGTCTTCTGTCCAGTTAATTGCTCGTTGTAAAGTTAAGGATCCATCAATTTTGATGAGTCCTGACTGGCTTTCATAATGAGAATATCCGCCTGTAATTTGGGCTAGACATTGAGAGCAATCTAGTCCATCAATTATTAATTTATAATTGCGGGTGACAATGTTGGCGGTCATTTCAAGAGGTAGAACTGTAGATAATCGTTGATGGGCGCGATGGATCTTGTAATCGCTCGAGTTCTTTGGCGGTTATGACTGCGCGAACAGCACAATCTTTTGCCTCGATTAATTTTCTTAAGCACATATCTCGCTCGGTATTGCAAGGGATTTTGCAGATTTCTTGTGCTAGATCGCAGAAAAGTTTTGAGGTAGATTGGAGGTGATCGGGTAAGTGTTCGTAATTGAAGTAAGGTAATAATTCCATTATGGTAAATTCCGAATTGTTTGGATTATGGTAGGTCTTCAGTGGTTGGTACAAGACTCAATTCTTTGGCTTTAATCTTGACATTAAACAGATGATCCGAGGATGTTAAAAACCATCTAAAGAAATCCTCAGAAATCTCCAGAAAAATATCAAACTGCGCCCAGAAAAAAACAAACCCCGTGGGTGCAACTGGATCGTTGACTATATCACCAATTTTAGCACGATCGCGAGGACTAAATCCTAAAAATATTTGCCGCTCATCCAGCAAACGCACCCCAATACCCGCTTGTTGCGTTCTGGCTCTGCGTTGCTGCTCCTTCCAAATCGCATAGAACAATAGCATATCCGCTCTGTACAGCCAGAGATCCCAGTTGAATTGGTATTTCGGAGTGAAAAAATTTCCCTCTAGGATAGCAGCGCCGTATAAAGAATTAGAAATAGTGACTTGCTGGCTTATTATTTCTGTGCGATCATATCCCAAAGCATTATCACCCTTGCTATTAAAGTTATTACGGTCTAAGGTCAAACTCAAATCGCCAATACTTAAAATTTGGCGATCTCCAAAAGGAAAATTACTTATCATAAATTCGCACTCCCTATCGCCAGCCTTCCAGCATCAGATTGACTGCTATTTGATGAGTATTGATAATGATTAGTAATAGATGAAGAGGAACGATTAGCCATCACTCCAGCCAAGGATTTTAGATCCTGACGAACCCCTCGCAGTTCCCCGACCATATTCTTGTCGGAAAATCCTCCGTTATGAACCTCAATCTTGGGATAGATTTGAGAGGGTAATTGTTGGGAAATTCCTCCAGAAAGTGCCGGATCGACAAGGGAAGTTAATCTATTTTTCTTCTCGTTATTACGGCTAAATGCTGAATTTCTACGATTATTATTAGAAAATTTTAAATTAGGATTTCCTCCGGCTTTAGCACGCTCTAGATTTTGCCGACTTATTAGCGTTTTCTTGTCCGCTCCTTCTCGTTCTCGTGCTGTCTGTCTCTCTACTTCTAGTTGTTGTTGCTTTTGCGCGAGAATCTTATCTTGTGCAGCATTTTCAGCTTGTGCATTTTCGAGCTTTCGTTGACTTAAAGTTATTTCCTTGTCGGCAATTTCTAGCTGTTTTTGTGCTAGATTAATAGCTTTTTCATCTCCTTCTTTTAATGCTAAGCTGAGGGCTTTTTCGGCTTTTAATTTACTGAGTTGTGCTTGTAGTTGAGTCTCCTCTGCTTGCAAGATTAACCGCTCTTGCTGCAAACGATTTTGTTGTGCTTCAATTACCAAGGTCTGTTCTTTTTGCGCGAGTTCCGCCGCGATTTGTGCCTGCTTTTCCTCAAATAAACGTCTCTCTTCTGCTTGTCGCTCTTTAATTAGATCGAGTTCTTTTGCTTTTTCACTAACTCCTAATGATGCTAGTTCCTGCTTTAACGCTTTTATAACCTTGGCATCTTCAATTTCACCCGATGCGAGTTGTTTCTGGATCTGGATCGCTCGATTAATTTGGTCAATCTCGATTTGAGATTGAGTTTGAACCAGTTGGGATTGTGCTTTTAATAACACTGCTTTGCTATCGAGTAATGATTTCTGGCGCTGATAAGATTGGTTTAAGAGGTCATTTGCTTCAATCTGCTCTTGAACTTGTTTTTTGAAGCCTTCAAGAATAACATTTCTCGCATTTTCTTCTCGTGCGATTCGATTATTAACCAGTTCGGCTTCTAGTTCGGTCGTTTTGCGCTTGGCTTCACGAATTGCTTTCTCATTTGCTTCGGCTTGTTCGGGTGAAGTAAACTTTAATTTAGCCAGTTTTTTGGCTTTATCTTGCTCTAAAGCAAGTTCTTGATTGAGGCGTTCTTGCGTATTTTTCAGATGTTCTCGTTCAATGGCAAGAGTTTCTGCACCATACGATTTAAGTTTGGTTAAAGCGAGTTCTTGCCGTGCGGATTTATCAGCTAAGGCTTGATTTTTGAGGTCAATTTCACGCTGGATTCCCTCGATAATAATGGCTCGTGCGGCTTCTTCTAGAGCAATTTGATTCTCGAGCAAATCTGTTTGTAATGCAGCCGTTTTCCGCTTGGCTTCACGAATTGCCTGTTCTCGTTCTTCCGCCTGTTCGGGAGATGCAGCCTGTAACGCTTCTAGCCCTTTAATTCGTTCTTCTTCTAAGGCAAGTTCAGACTCGATTCGTTCCTTAACATCCTCAAGTCTTTGGTTATTAAGTTCCGATTCTCTTTTCTTCCCTTTAGCTCTAGCTGTTGCTAAAGCCAGTTGCCGTTCAACTTCTGCATCAAGAATAAGCTGGTTTGCTTGCTCCAATTCTTTTTCTAGATCTTGCTTTTGGAATTGATATTCTTGCTCTGCTGCTTCCTGTATAAGTTCTGCGAGTTCGGCTTTTGCTTTTTCGGCTTCGAGGGTCAACTCGGCAAGCCGTTCGTCAGAAACCCCGGCTTTCTTTTCTCTTTTAAGCGCTTTTTCAAAGTCCTTAACTCGTTCTTCAAGTTCTTTTCTCCGAATTTCTGTGATTCTTTTTTCCGATTCTCGTTTATCAACCTCACCGGTTGCGGCTAACTGACGCTCTTTGGCAATCTGAGTTTCTACGGCGGTTGTTCGCTCCTGCAATTGCTCATCTAGCTCCTTTTTGGCAGCAGCATCAAGGCGATCCTGACTTTCGGCTATCTCTTTCGCCATCTGAGCCTCTAGTTGGCGCAATTCCGACATTAATTCTTGCGCTTTATCTCCATCGCCACGACCTAATGCTTTCTCTCGTTCTAAGGCTTCCCTAACTGCTTCTAAGCGTAATTTTAGTTCTTTTTTCTTGATTTTTGTTAGACGCTTTTCTCCCTCAATTGCTGAGATTTTTTCACCGGCGATTAATGCTTCCGTTTCTGCCATCGAAGCCTGTACTTCGGCAACTCTTTGATTGAGTTCTTTTTCCTTAATGGCGGTAATAGCAGATTCAGCTTTCATCTGCTCTTCATAGCTGAGTCGCGTATCATTGGCGACTTTTTCTAGGTTAGAGATCGCCTCTTCACTGGAAACCTGCCCGAGTTCTCGTTGCTTTTCCGTGAGTTTAATTAATTCATTTGCTGCTTTTTTTGCCGCGTTTAAGTCTCCGCCTGCGCCGGACTCTAACGCATCTTTAGCACTTTTAATCTTATCTTCGAGTTGACTATAAGCATCGCCAATTTCTTTTAATTCTTTTGATTGTAATTCAATTGTTGAATTAGAATTTGCAAAGGCTTCTTCTTGTTTCTCTAATGCAGCGATTTGTTTTTCTAGCTCTATAACTTGCTCTTTAACAGCTTCTTTATTTTCTTTACCAACAATATTAGCAGTTAATAACTCGTTACGCTGTTCTTTCATCACCTCGATCTGGTCGAGAGCAAATTGGCGATACAGTTTTTCTTGAGCTAACTGTTCGCGGGTGATAGGGATACCATTTTTCTCAGCGTTCTGACGAGCTTCGAGAGCTATTTTAAGTTTTTCTTGGGTTTTGGCGGACTCTACTCCCATTTGAGTAACTACATTTTCATAGGCTTGAACAGCTTGCTTGGAGTCGTTCAGTCCTCCCGTAAAACGGGCGATAAAAGTTTGCGTTCCTTGCAGTGCATCGGTAAATAAATTAATCGCTCCGGCTGCTAAAAATAAGAAAGGTTGGAGAATTTTAGCAGCAAATTCAATAGCTTTGGCACTGGCTTTGAAGCCGGTAATTAATAAATCTGTCGCCTTGCTTCCAGCTTGTGCCAGTTGCTCCAAGGAAGGTTTGAAGGTCTCGTAAATTTGCAATGCTGAGTCTCCTACAGCATTGGATAAATCCATGAATTCAACAATAGCATCGCTAGTGAATTGCTGTAGCTGACTTTGCCCTGTTGTACTACGGACAGACTCATTAAGCTGGTTAAATTGTTCGCGAGTTAATCCAACTTGGTCTCTCAGTTGTTCAAATTGAGCGTCGATTCCTACCCCAGAATTTCTCAATTCTTCCAACTTCTGAACGGATTTCTCAATCTGTTCATTAGTCAAACCAAAACTTTGCGAGAATTCGTTAACTTTTTCAGTATGGAGTGTGAGTTGTTCGTCGCTTAAAAATTCGTAGAGATTGCGAAGGGAATTGGTTATCGGCTCCATGAGCGGTTCTCCCGCTTCACGAGCGATAATCTCAAAAATATCTTTAATATTTGAAGAGAGTCCTGTGATGGTATCGGCTGCTAATTTGTTCGCAGCGATGTAGGTTTCAAATTTCTTATTGAGTTCGTCAACAAGGATGCCTTTTGATTTCCATTCTTTAACATCTTTGCTGGTAATACCTAGGGATTTAGCCAAAACAGAATTCTGATCGATTGTCCCTTTTAAGACGCTATTAATCTCTTGTCTTGCCTGTACTAAGGGAAGTCCAAGGGTTGACATTGTTGCAACCCAGCCTTTGGTTTGTTTGACCGCCGCGCTAATAGCATCGGGAAATTCTTTGGATTGATTGGTGAGTTCGCGAGTATTTCCTAATAAGATTTGAAAGACTTGGGAAACTTCTCCAGATGTTACACCAACCAAATCAAGGGTGTCTTTTTCGACTTCTTTGAGGGCAGATTTTAGCTCATCCTTGGTCGATTTGACTTTTTCGAGAGCATCAGTTATTTCTATTCCATCTTTAAAGATGCGGGTATTGGCTGCGATGTTGGCTTGGCTTTTTAAGAGTTCTTGGTTGAGCCGTTCATTTTGTCCGATGAGAAGGTCATAGGCAGGTTTTAAGGTCGATTTTAGGGTTTGAACGGCTTGGATAATTTGATTAAATCTAAAGGCTAATTGTGTCAGTCCAGCGCCTCCAAGCCCTCCTTTTTTCTGTCCTTGTTTTGCTGCATTTTCTAATCTCTTAAATTGCTTTCGCGTAATCCCCATTTCTTGTGAAAGGACTGCAAATTTTTGAGCAGAGGTTGCATTAACAGAATTTAGTTCTCTGATGCGCTGAATCGCTTTACTTGCTTGCTTTTCGCTTAATCCGAGCTTTTTCGCAAATTTTTGAGCGGCTGTATAACTACGATTCAGGGCTTTTGCTAACGCGATCGTTCCGTCTGCGTCAACCGCTTGGTTAAACTGAACCATTCGCGCGGATAATCTCTGGAATTGCTCGCGGCTAATTCCTAGTTTTTGGTTAAGAGCTTGAAACTGTTGCTCATTAGTTTTTCCGGCTGCTTTGAGATTGTGGAGTTCAACAGCAGCCTTGGATAATTTTTTGGTAGTCAATCCCAATTCTTGAGCAAAGACTTTGGATTGTTGGAAATTGAGACCCAAAACCTTAGACAGGTCAGCAATGGCATTTCCCACACTTTGAAAGGGTTGGGTCGTGTTTGCAGCAGCCCCGCGAAGCAACCCCAATTGCCCCATCAGGTTCTTTATTTGTCCGATTGTCTGGGGAACGCCACTGGCATCGATTTGTAGTGCAACCCGCATCTAGCCTTCTCCTTGTGTCCGTCGCAGTGCCGACATCGGAATCGGCTGCTGATTATTTTTCGCATCCTCCTCCGCCACAGCCCACCATTTTTCTCGTTCTGCTTTCTCAGCCGCCTTTGGATCGGCTTGTGCCGCCGCCTTCTTGTTGATATCCGCCAAAGCCTTGATAATATCTGCTGCTTTGTGCGCGGGTTCTTTCCGCAATCGTTCCACATCCTCAAAAGATTGAGAGAATGACCAGATTGCCGCCTCTAGCTCTGCGATCGTCCCTTTCTCGCCCTTTTCATTCTCTACGGGTGGAAAATTTAATCGGATGAGAATTCCGGGTTTAATTTCTCCATATTCCTCCGAAGGCAGCAACAACCAAGAAATTAAAATGGCGTGTAGCGTTCCCTGAGATGTTCTTACCCACTCTTCTCGTATCCCTGCTAAACGCAAACATTCAAGAACCTGAAATTGTAAATATTCATCAGATGCCAGAGCATCCTTAAAATCAAAATGCTCTGGCAATTCAGCTAAATAGTTATTCAGTTTTTCTAACCTAAGAATGAGATTCTCTTGATTTTCTAAACAGCATTCTCTAATGCACCGCCATTGTCCTCGTGCATCCCGAAAATCAATTAATAGAAACTCTTCATTCTTGATCATTAAACAACCGCAGTAGACATATTGTAATATTCCACAGCACCGCGTTTTCCGGGTGGTGTAGCACAACTAAATTCAACCTCAAATTCCGGTACATCTCCTGCCTGCCAAGATGGTGTAGATTGGCGAGTTAGTTTGTGCATATGCACCCATAATCCTTTCGGCCATTGGTTGGAGTATCCTTTCCCCCAGAACTCTAAAACACCAAACGAATCGGCGGTATCTTCGTACAATAATGTTTGGATCGAGCTAAAAGTTTTGAAAACTTGATAAGTAATTGATGCACCTGCTAAATCACCATGAAAAGTTAGTTTATTATTCGCAGAATCAATTACAAACTCTCTAGAATTTGGAGTTGTTGTGCCTTTTTGCAAAGGACCCGCCTCACCCCAATTTCCTCTGTTATTGACATAAACAAATAAACCCGCCTCATTGCTGACTGTAATATCTGCATCAACAACTTCAATATTTCCTGTTGAAGGAAGAATTCCGCGCTTGAAAAGTGGTAAGGGTACATTATTGGAAACCTGTGGCAGTTCATCTTGAGAAAACCCAAGATGAAACCAGTCCATATACTTGTGAGACAGTTGTAATTTTCGGCTGATTTTACCAATTGCACTGTCAACAATTTCTAATCGGCCGTTCACCCATGATTCCGCCTCTAGTGCTTCCGCTTCTTGGTTGTAAGCAAATTTATAAGTTTGTAGAGGGAACATGAATTGTTCTCCCCATGCTCCTTCTCTTAAATCCGCAACCAACCGTATTTCACCTAATCCGTATAACATTCAAAACTCCTGCCAATTTTGCCAAATTTCTTTCTCATAAGGAATCAGGATTTCAAAAGTCATTGCATAATCCCAATACCCTTTAAATTGCCGCACAAACTCTGTTCTCGTATTCCAGAAATATCTCTGAAAATGTTCCGGTTCATTCTGAAAAGGTTTAAAGCCCGTTAGTTTATCTCTGATTAACTCAATAACTGGGTAAATCCCCACGTGACTCCGTAACTCCTTCAACTGACAATAAATTTCAATCTCAACTCTTCTCGATTGAACGATTGAAGATTCATTTATTAATCCCGAATTTCCCAAAGATTCTAAGGATTCCCGTTTAACGCCCACAAATACGCGCCGACTCCCCATCGGCTTGTTAAACTCATCAGCGTCGTCAGGAAAAGGAATTACCTGAATTCCCAGATCCTTCATAAAAGAAAGAGCCTCAACAGTTTTTTGTTCGAGAAGTTCAAGCATTAAAAAGTAAATCCACTTAAGTCGCGATCGTTAAAAACTTCCGGGGCGCTAAAAATCCCAATCTGATTTTTAGAAGGAACAGCATCATCATTCTCATCCAGACCGATATCTCGCTTTTTTTCTGCAACCTCTCGAATTGCTTTTATTGCATCTTTATATCGCAAAACAACATTATCTCTAGGATTGTTATAGTCAAGAAAATAGCGAACAATATCCGCACACCAAATCTTTAAAACTTTGGGAATCTTGATTAGTGGAAGTGTCCATCCTCCCATCAACAATGAGTCAATTTCATTGCTTGCTCGTTCGATTGCAGCTTGCAATTTTGTGCTGTCAGGTACAGTAGCAGTTGGTTTATCGAGATTCGTTAATTGAATGATTTCGTCTTCATCAAAATAAGTTAGGAATTCCTCTTCTGTCAGATATGTAGCCACTTACAATTAAAGTTTTAGATATTTTTATTATTAACAACTTTAATTGAGGAAATCTAACGGAAAATGTCCATCATTTAAAAAGTTGTGCTGAAAACGCGAAATATTGAGGTATAGGTGATCGATACACTTAAAATCGATCGATACATGAAGACAATTGCACCCGTTACTTATTTTGGCGGCAAAGGAAACTTGAAAACCAAGCTCCTTCCTCTGATTCCGTACACCAAAGCCTACGCCGAACCTTTTGGCGGCGGCGCGAGTGTTTTGTTTGCCCGCGATCCCAGTCCTGTGGAGTGGTATAACGATCTCAATGGTTCGCTAGTAGAGCTTTTTCGGGTTTTGCAAGATCCAGAACAATATAAAGTTCTCCAACACAAAATCGCTCACACGCTTTACAGTCGGAGCGAATTCGATAAAGCCTGTCAAATTCTCAATAGCAAAGCCAAAAATAATCCCATCGAACGAGCTTGGGCATTCTATGTTGCCCAGAATCAAGGATTTAGTGGTTTTGTGGTCAAACGATCTTGGGGGCGCAGTCTATCCAGTAGCGCTCGGGGTATGGCTTCAACAACCAGTCGATGGGGAAC